>JAOXJP010056844.1:0-15809 GCA_025762735.1 Platanus orientalis | reverse complement strand
GGATCATTCAATTGCCATTCTTTTGTTTGGGTTATTTCAAGAGGTGAGTCTGGTGGAAGTCTGTCTCTCTCTCTCTCTCTCTCTCTCTCTCTCTATATATATATATATATATATATATATATATAGCATCATCATAGCAACTTTTTTTCTTCATATTAATTGTTGAAGTGGATTGCCCATTTACTCTTTTCTCATTCGGCATATTTTTGTTTTTTTATTTTTCCCCCTCATGGATTTTGCTATTCTTTCTGTTCTTGTAAAAGGTTGGTATTGGTGCACAATATTTGTGCATATATTAGTTAATGATTGACTTCATTTTGCACATATATTAGTTATTGAGGCTTCATTTTACTCATACCGGTGCTGCATTGTATTTATCCAGGAGGCAGTTCCTACTCAATCAAGTTCAATTGATTGGCTGCAATGGGTGAGAATGGCAAACGATCTCGTTCACAGAGGGATAATGATGCTGATGGAAAGCACCAGAAGAGACGGGTAAGCAGTAAAGATGACACAGGAGATGGCGAGTTGATTGTCTATCGCATACTCTGCCCTGACGGTGTTATTGGAAGTGTGATTGGTAAGAGTGGGAAAGTGATAAATTCAATAAGACAGGAGACACGAGCAAAGATTAAGGTTGTGGATCCGTTTCCTGGAGCCAAGGAGAGAGTCATAATAATATATTGTTATGTTAAAGAAAAGGAAGATGTTGAGGATGATGATGATGATTATGACATAGAGCCTCTCTGCCCCGCCCAGGATGCTCTCCTAAAAGTGTATGCTGCAATTGCTAATGCACTGGCTAATATTCGAGATTCTGATAAGAAACAAAAAGACAAGGACGAGGTACGCATTCTTGTTCCTACTAGCCAAGCAGCCAATGTCATCGGTAAGGCTGGGGCCACTATCAAGAAGTTAAGAAGCAGAACAGGGGCAAACATCAAAGTTACTCCCAAGGACACGAATGATCCCACTCATTCATGTGCTATGGATTTTGACAACTTTATTCTGGTAAATAAATAATCTTAACTGAATGACCAGCATTTTAAAATACAATTGTAATGTAAATTTTTTGAAGGGCTTTACCCTGTCAAACTTAAGTGAGGTTGTAAATGATAAGGATTATCTTAATATATTAGTAAATAAAAATATTAGAACCTTGACCAGAGACTAGATATGGCAAGATCAAGCTTATTTAATGCTCGATTTATTTCCCATGGAGCAATGATTCACAATTTTTTTTAATCTTAATAAGGAATGTGCATTTTTGATTATTTGGTCATTGGGCACTATTTTAAGCTCACATGGAAGATATGCAAGAAAGCACTGATTTAGGAAAAGCTTAATTTGTCTAATATATTAATTTTTTCTATCATTAACATATTGCTCTTTAGATCTTATGAGTAATTTTCTGGTTTTTGACTTTATGCATGCTGTAAATGACTTTCATGTATCAGGCTTCTCTACTATTTAATGATTTCCTTTTATATTGTTTGCTTTTCTCAAACTTAACAATTTTTGAAGTATGTTTCCTGATACATGGATGAAAATTGTTTTCCTGTTAGGTTTGTTCTGGTCAATGTATTATCCATGTCTAACACTGGCAGATATGTCTGGTATAGATAGGCTTTTCAAGTGTCTCAAATGGTGTCCTTGTGGATAGTATCATAATTAGGGTTGATCCTTGAATCTAAATCCTTTGGAGCATAAGGTATGCAAGCACATTGAGATATGATGTGTTTTGGTTAATTTGTCTTTGAATGGGTCTCTTAGTTGCTTGAACCCCAAACGACATCGGAGGTGAGATAATGGTGTCCTCTACAATCAACACTTGGCAGACCGGGACCTTCTGAACTTTTGGGTGTGGTGCATGATTGTATTTTGTATCTTGTATGAATTTTGTTTGCTAAAAGTTTATTGTGATAATAATGTGAGCATTATGTGTACTGTTTACTTGTGCATATGCTCACACAAAAATATAGTCCACTTTAAAAGGAGCATGGCTGGAATCTTTTATGTTTTTTAGCATCATAAATTTTCTCTTTAGTTATCCAGTGTTCTCTTTCTGTAATAACGACTGAGGAAAGGGGTCTCCTCGCTCACTATTAGTTTTATATGATGTTGATTAAACCAGTGTTCTCCTCGCTCACCAATATTTGATGGGTATCACCAGAAGGATATGTTTGGCTTGATATTGGGCCGGGACGAATTTTAGGCATAGATCTCATTGATGGAAACTACGCATCAACTGGTGCTGTCTTTTTTGTCTTTCATATTTATCATCTATATTCCTATGTCAATTAATGACTTCCTATGTCTATATGGTTAGCTCCTAGAGTTCTCTCATGTTTGTAACATTGCAATTGTCATATCTGGACCTCTTTTAAAAGCATTTAGGCGTGCATCTCAAGGCACCTAAAAAAAGCCTTGGAGCACTTTAAAAAATCAAGTTTCTCACTTGAGGCGCATGCCTTCCATCTATGGTGCAGAAAAATGCATTCGGTTGAGTGGTAGTGATGTTTTGTGAAAAGAAAAGGAGAAGAATCAAAGGAAGCTCATTGTTGTCAACAACAGCATATGTATGAGGGAAGAGAGTGAGAGAGAGAGGCTTTAATATCTCAGTCTTAATGGGGTTAAAATTACCGCTACTGCTTTTCCTCTCTTAATGAGACAAACACATCTGTTAGTCTGTTAGTTTTCAAGATGGGCCATGGGTCAGTTTACTCTTAAAGAGGTTCATGTCAAGTCTTTATACGGTGTTTACTAAAATAAAAGATATAGTACATTTTAATCATTTTTTCTCAAAAGGAAAAAAAAATTCTTTATGCTTATGGAGAAAAAAAATTTTAAAAACACATCTTATAAGTATGATGTTTGCCAAAGAAATTACTACATATATTTTATAATTTTTAACATATTTTATTAATTGATTACATATATGCAGGTCCATGCATTGAGGTTTAAGCCTTGCATTTTAGGCAAGCAGAACTCCTTACATCATGCTTAAAAGGGCGTGAAAACACTGGTTTAGTGAACACTGTCAGAACTTCTATATGATGTTTAATTATTTGTTATCCAAATATTCCATGCATTGAAATGTAATTGGCAATTCTGTTACATAATGATTTCTTTAGAGCTAGATCCCCACATTTTAATTTTGAAGTTCAAGAACTGTTCACTTGAAATATCCATGTGTACAAGTACCTTGCATAGACATTGTGATAATTGGTTTGTTTCTTAGTATTTTTTATCCAAGGCTTATTCTTTTTTACTTTTGTTGTGTCTGAGCAGTGAGCTATTGTTTTTTTGAGTAGATAACAGGTTATGCGGAAGCAGCAAAGAAAGCCTTGTATGCAGTATCTTCTATTATGTACAAGTTCTCTCCAAAAGAAGAGATTTCTCTTGAGACATCTGTACCAGAAGCTCCTCCAAGCATCATTATTCCATCAGATGTCCCTATTTTCCCGGCTGGAGGCTTCTATTCAAGTGCAGACCATATTGTTCCCCCTTCCAGATCTGTTCCCCAAGTCATGGGAGCTACACATGTATCAGAACTCCCTGGATATGCTGACACAGGGAGTGCATGGCCAGTGTATTCATCTGCTCTTCCCGTGGTTTCTGGTTTTGGTGGTTCCTCTCGATCAGAGGAGTTAAAATTAAGATTGCTCTGCCCCTATGACAAGATTGGCCGTGTTATCGGCAAGGGAGGAAGTTCCATTAAAAGTGTGAGGCAGGCAAGCGGTGCTCGTGTTGAGGTTGATGATACCAAGGGTGATGGTGATGAGTGTCTCATCACTTTAACATCAATGGAGGTTTGGCCTTTCTCCTTTGGCTTTCATTCTTCTTCTTCTTATTTTTTTTGTTTTCTTGTTTCTTTTGTTTTTTTGTTTTTTAAAAGTAGGCACATCTAAGAGATTGAACAAATACTTTGTTAGATAATCCCCACTAAGGAGATATTGTTGGAGCACATGAACATAACCCACAATTATATTAACTTGTTATTTGTATCATACAGCATATTTCTTCTGATTGTGTTAAGAACTGATCTAATGGTTATGATCGTTTAATTGAATGAAGTTTAAGCCTAATTGTTCTCCATGGTGGGATCCCTTGAATGGCCAGTCATTATCATCACCTATAAAAGAAAATATTCATGCTGTACACCTACTTCAGACACAATTATTCTTTCTTCCATGGGGTGTGGGGTTTGGAAGGGGATTTGTAAAGGGATGGATTCCTTCTTTAAGCTGGTGATTTTCAAAGTAAACAATGGAGAAAGGGTGAGGTTCTGGCATGACCCGTGGTGTTCTAAGGAGTCACTGAGGGTGCTTTTTCCGAATTGTTATGATTTGGTGGGGGAGAAATGGGGATCAGTGAAAGACCACTTGATTAGGTCAAAGGTGTTTCGGTCATGGAACATTAGGCCTCGTAGAAATCTTAATGATTGGGAAGTTGAAGAAATGGGGAGCCTATTGGAGTTGTTGGAGCACTATGAGATTGGAGATGAAGATATGCAAGATGAGATGGGTTGGATTTTAGATGAGGAGAAGGGATTCATAGTGAGATCAATGGCAAATGTTCTATTTCCCCTTTCTGATCGCTCATATCCGGGTGATTGTGTTTGGAATCAATTTATCCAATTGAAAGTGTCCTTTCTATTGTGGGAGTTATGGTGGATAACTTGATAAGGAGAGGGATGATTATTCCAAATAGATGCTGCATGTGTATGGCTGATGCAGAATCTTCTTGGCATTTATTTATTTATTGTGCATGGGTTAGGCCTTTTTGGTGCTACTTCTTATCTCATTTTGATGTTAACTGGGTTCAGCCAAGTTCGGTGAGGAACTTGTTGGAATGTTGGCAGAGATAGGTTGGAAAGAGTGGTAAGGAAGTGGGTAAAGTTATGTGGAAGGCAATCCCATCAGCGATTTGTTGGGTCATTTGGGATGAAAGGAACAGGAGGACGTTTGATAATAAGTCCAGGCCATCTCGTGTGATCATTGACGCTATTTTAGCAAAGCTGTATGATTGGGTGTTTGTGAGTCAGACTCGGGAGAGACCGACTTTTACGACATGGATTTATGACTAGCACACTATTATCTTGTAGTCATTGGGACAAGACTGATCTCATCTTCCTGTTTTGATGGGCCTTGTAGCATTTCTCATGCTGAGTTTTTGTTGTCTTTAATGCATTACATTACCTTACTCTTTCAAAAAAAAGAAAAAGAGAATGGTAACTAAATAACCTCTTTAATGACACCAAAATCAAGCCAAAGGATAAGTTTTGACCTTTGAAAAGGTGGGCTAAACTTCAAAAATGGGATTAGCCTAAAATTCTAAACTAACCTTGAAAATGAAAGTTCTAATTTGCCCTTGGCGCTATTGGCCTTATTACATTAAAAATCTCTTAAAATAGAAAATAAAAAAGCCCAATCTACTGGACACATTCGTGGAGGAGTATCCATGGTCTTCCAATATCTTTCTCTTGATTGCATATGCTCCGCCATTAACGTCTTTGTCTGGACTGCTACCTGGGACAATATTCCTACTCTCAATCATCTAAAAAACAGAGGTTGGAATCTGACCAATAGATATGTTCTTTGCGCTAGGGACAAGGAGTCGGTGGATCACCTTTTCCTCTATTGTCATTGGGTGAAAGATATTTGAACTTTCTTCCTCTCGTGCTTTAATATTGTTTGGGTCTTCCCTAGGTTGGTTAGTGATCTTTTCTTTAGGTAGGGGGCCTTGGGGATGGGTGACATTGTTGATGCCATTTGGTGTTTCCTTTCTAGGGCTATCTGTTGGGTGGTGTGGAAGGAGAGAAATCACCATATTTTTGATGGCTTACGGGTCTTGAGTGATCTTCTTTGCCTAAGAGCTTATGAGTTAATTGGGGATTGAATTTTTCTTTGAACTTTTGGGAGGAGGATTGGGCTGATTTTTTGATGGGGAGGGTGTTGTCTTTAGTTGACTTTATTGGCCGTGGGTTTTGTTTTTTGGCATTGCCCATTTGGGTTTGGGTCCTTTGTTCTTTCCTTTTGCTCGTGTATTGGTTTTTGTCTATTGTTTTTCTTTCTTTCTTTCACTGCCTTGGTGAAAGGCCTCATTGGGCTTGTTGTTGTTTGTTTGTTCTTTTGCTTTTTGGTGGAATATATTCTTTTTTCTTTTGTAGAAAGAAAAAAGGTAGGTTGCCCAACCCCCCATTTGGCAAGTGTATCCGCCGCTTCATTTTGAAGTCTACGGATGTGGGCTAAATGTGTATTCATTTCTGAGACCAGCTCCCTAATTTTCTTGGATGAAGTGTATGAGGTGTCATGGATTAAAACTCTTTCCTAAACCCAACTTATAACCACAAATGAGTCCCCTTCCACTAGACACCCAATGATCCCCATAGCTTTTAGCTGTTGTGACCCAATTAAAAAGGAAAATGCCTCCGCCTTGGAAGAATCCACAACTCCCAAGGGGCCATTGATGACAAGAATCACAATACTTCTTGAGTCTCTAAAGATGCATCCGGAAGCTGTTTGACCCCCGTTTCCAAAGGAGGCCCCATCAAAATTATTTTAAGGATTTCACTTGGTGGGGGGTTCCAAGGCATTCTTGAAGGCCTTTGCATTGGGTTTCCAATGGAGATGACTGTTTGCTTATACCTTAAGAAATCTGTTATGGGTGGGGTGTTTCAAGGCATTTTTGAAGGCTTTTGCATTGAGTTTCTTATGGAGATGACTGTTTTCCAATCCCACAAGAAATCTCTTATGGATATCCCATTGAAATCTACCGAAGCCCACATCCAATTTGCAACATCACGCAAGACTGAATCAGCTACCTTCCCCTAATCATAGCTTTGATCTTCAAATATTCTCCTATTTCTTTATTTTCAAATGCCCCATAAAATCCCATGAAGTGAAGATCCCACCAAAACAAATTACACCTTTGCTCAAAAAACTGCCTCTCCATTGACGAATGAGGTCCATAAGTCCATTCGGCATCACCCATGAGATTCGAAGCATTGACAAAAAGAAATTCCATATGGCACTTCAAAACCCGCAATGTGTCATTATGCAGTTCCTAGACTCTCCATTTCTTTTTACATAGAATGCAAATATAGGGAGAGATGCCTTTTTGAGGCCTCCTCTTTTGCATCATATCCATAGTGCCAATCCGATTGAGAGTTGCAGCCCATGTGAATGCCTAGACTTTAGGGGGTGCCAAAGAGTTCCAAATCTTTTGGTGTGGGTAGGGATGGTACGTTCCCAAAGGTTAAGAGCCTTGCCTAATGCTTTCGATCAATCTTGGGGCTTTTGGTGTATTGGTTAGGTTCCTAACAATTGGTATCAAAGCCAACGGATTATTTCGATTAGAAGTGGTTGGCGTGGAACCCAAGGTTCAGGTGTAATGTTTTTGATTGGGAGATTGAGGAGTTGTTTAGGTTTTTCAGTTTGTTGGAGAACCACAAGCCGGATTAGAGTTAGAGAGACCATTGGGTTTGGTTTATTAATGAGAAAGACACATTTTCTACCAAGTCCTTTTATCTCAAGTTGTTGAATTTGAGCCCTAATCGCTTTCCCCTTTCAGGCATTTGGATTTTTGGCATTCCTTCAAAAGTTTCTTTCTTTATATGGAATACTTATTTGAATAAAATTCTTACTCTCAACCATCTCCAGAGTAGAGGGTGAAATTTGACTAATAGACGTGTTCTGTGTTGGAATGAGGAGGAAACTGTTAATCATCCTTTTGTTCATTGCCTTACGACTTTCAGGATTTGGGGTTTTTTTCTTTCTCATTTAGGTATGGCTTGGTCCTTCCCTAGTCAATTCCAGGACTCGATATTGGGTTGGAAGGTTAAAGACCTTGATGGTTTTTCCTCTATCATCTAGCATGCCTTACCTTGTGCCATCTATTGGGGCTTATGGAAGGAGAGGAATTCAAGGATTTTTGAAGGGAGGGTGAGGAGCCAAATGGAGTTGACAACTTATATCTATAATCTTTTATTTGACTGGGTTTCTATTAGGGCGGATTTCAAGGAGATGTTGTGGTTTTCCTTTTGGATGGATGAGATGTAGTCTTCGCATTTTTCTTCTTGTTCGTCCTTTTCTTTTATTTCTGTTTTCTTCACCTTCTTGGTGATGTTTCGTTGTTGCTTTCATTTCCTTTATAAATTGCTTGTTTACCTCTAAAAAAAAAAAGCCAATACCACGTCTTGAGTTTGAGTCATGGAGGAGGCGACCAATGGAAATGTTACGATCCCAAAGGTTAAAAGCCTCACCTAAAGCGTTCCATCAGTCTTGGGGCTTTTGGCGTATTGGCTAGGTTCCTAAAAATTGCAATTGTTAGGAACCTAACTAATACGCCAAAAGCCCCAGGACTGAAAGAATGTGTTAGGTGAGGCTCTTAACCTTTGGGATTGTAACTAAGGGATAGGATGATGTAGGACATTGAATAAGGGAAGAGAAAAAAGATTTGGAAGTTAATTTTCCAGAAGGTTCAAGGGACCAAATCCTTGTCATGTTCAATTTATGAATAAATATGTAATTGATAATATTTTATTTCATAAGCTGAACGGCTCATGGGCTTTGAAGTTTAGGTCAGCCCAAAGTCCAAAGCCCAAAGCCCATTTTTTTAGAAATTGCTGAGTTCAGACTGAGTCACTCGGGCTGAGTTCAAGCTTGGGTGCTGTATTTTGGGTGGTGCTTGGGCTGATTTCGGCCTGACTTGCGGCCCTATTGCCAACCATGGACCCATTATTTGTACCTCCTTTTTGTTATTTTTTTTACTTATCTTTTGATGCTTGTTTACCTGCTTTCAATTCAAGTGTATGTTCAAAGATGTTGTGGCTTATATACAGTTTCAGACTCTCACTAGTATAAGTGTTTGATTCATAAAATTTACAATGATGGTCTAGATTGATATTCTATAATTCTGTTTTGGCTCCTCATTGATGAATTTGTCTTAAAATCTTTATATGACCTAACCTTTTAAACGCTTGAGATATCCTTTTATTCTCTTTCATGTGACACCTTTGATTTGATATAGAAATTATTTAATTTTTTTGCATACTGGTTCTAATATCACTTGTCCCTATTGATAAATCCAAAGAACAATTCTTTGGTCCATTTTCATCCGAAGTGTGGTATATCTGTTCATTATAATCAATTTTCTTTTTTTTAAATCCTTAAATTCTCATTTTTGTATTTTGTTTTTCAACAAATCTTATTATAAATATCAAGAAGTGGGTGCATTTTCTGTTAGTATATTTCTGAGGACTGAACACACAATGTCTATTTTGAGATTAACTGTGATTTTCCACATGGACTAAATCTTACTGCATAACATGCCTAGATCATGCATGTTTTACACTTATTTCTGAACGGTGTTTTGGGCTCTTAGAAGTAGTTCCATTGTATGTGATCTGTCACACATGTAATTCATAATTAGTTTGCTGGAAATTAATGTTATAGTCATTGGCTTTAGTTTTATTGGACACACTATATCTACAGAAAAAGGGCTATTAAATTTTTTATTTCCTTACGATGTTAACAGATGCTTTTATTCAGTGTATCCTACTCAGAGTTGGCTATCCTTGAGTTTTATGCAATATGCTTTTTATTTTGGATGCGTTGAAAAAACATGTGTCAAATGACTCCCTAATTCTTACACTACATGTTCCTATTTATCTGAAGTTTTACTGATACAACTGCAGCCAATAAATGATTTGGATTTCCATCCTCAAACTACTGTTTTGATATCTGGGGCCAAAGATCATACAATAAAGTAAGATTTCCTCTATTCTTCAATTTGAGGTCTGGTTTTTAACATATTTCCTCTTTAGGTTATATAATTATTATTTCGGGTGCTTTGTTTCTGGTTGCAACTTTTGTCCGTTATTGTGATTAAATATTAGGATGGTCATTTTTTTTTTTCAAACTTTTCTCTTTGGATCTCCTGAAACATTAATTTTTTCTTTTGGTTGGTGAGTAAGCTAGGCTCAAACCCCTGACTAGGGCCATCAAACAAGCCATGCTAGCTTGGGTCACCATGAGTTGAGTATGAGCTCAATTTTGCAGCTTGCTAGCTGTGCTTGAACATCAAGACCAGTTCAGTCACTTAAAAAGCCTGAGCCAATCTATATTTCTTTCTTTTTCTTTTTTTGATAAGAAATCTAGATTTGTTTTATATAAATATAAATAAAAATCCATATTTCTTTTGATTGGTAAAAACAATCCCAATGTATTACATAATATACTTATATAAATAATAAAATAGATATTGTAAGTTACATGTAACAAGATAGATACCGTACTTCATTGCCAACTTTCCTTTTTTCTTTTGATCACTTTTGGGTTTTGGGCTTTGTATCATGGGTTTTGTGGACATTACAAGTGTTGGGTCTGAATCAGACCCGTTATGACAAGGGCTGTCAATCGGGCCAGTCTAAGTCAGTCAAGCCAGCCTGAAATACAATACTTGAGCCCTAACTTGGCCCGAGCTCAGCTCAATTTAAACAAATGGGTTTCGGGCTGAGTTCGGGCTAGCCCAAATTAAACAGCCCATGAGCTACTTCGGGCCGGGCTGGGCTTGACTTTGGGCTTTTTAAAATAATTTTTTGTTGATCAATAAAGAGAGGTTTCACTTTGGGTTAAAATGATTTTGTGGCCTAGCCCAATCCAAACATCACTTCAGGCTTAAAAGCTGGACCCAATTGACAGCCCTAATTATGCCAACTGGGCTTAGGTGAGCTTGATCCCAGCATGAGCCTTGCAAAAGCTTGAAGATCCGACCTTGAGCTGAATCCAAGGGTCACCAGCCCAGGCTAAGCTGGTCGGTGCTCAGCCCCACCTGTGGTCTCATTGTTGGTACAGGGTGTTAACCAATTGAACGACAGACTTGAGCTTAAAACAATTAGGGTAAATATTGACTGAAGTGGGTAGCCTTAAACCATGTCTGCGGTGATGAGCTTGAAGGCTGTTCACACCCTTTCAGGGGTGTCAATTGTTTTTTAGAAAGAAAAAGAACCTGATTTATGGTTTATACATTTTCACCTCTTATTTATCTTTTGGACGGTTTGAAGTCTCTTAAAATTAAAGCCTGGAAAATTTTCAACTTTTCACCATTCTTTGATTCTCAGTACTGTTTAGTGTTTTGGGTTAATAGGGTAGCATACCTTTGAAGTATGTATGAGATGAAAATGCTGTTGCTTTTGTTTTCCTAAACGCTGACTTCTGGGCATGTTCGATGATCTTAACCTATCTTAACAATTCTAAGAGATCTTGATGTAAATTGACCTAGACCTCATAGGGTATACTACTGCAGGACTAGAATGTGGCTCCAATGTATTAGGTTGGTCCCTTTTGTGGTTACTAGGGGAAACGGCTGACCTTGGGAATGATTTCCTAAGATGTTGCTGACTCAATCTAATATGATTCTTGGGCTGGGTTGACTGTACAGACATGTAACACAGCCCATGGCCCCACTTTCTAATCGATGAGGTTTGGTATTTAATTTCTATGTTGGTTGTTAAGTTTTTAGTTATTTCTTGGGGTTGTAATTCTCGAAAGCACGGACACTCCAAATTCCTTGCCGTGTCTGTGTCGGATACGTATTGGATACTGACACTCCGAGGTTACCTCTGCATGTGTGTATGTTGGAGAACAATTTTTTTGGACATGTTTGGAACATGGCATTCTAGGAAGTTTGGTAAAATAGCTTGAAAAATGGGGGTTAATTGAAGAAATACCCCAAAAAGGGTAAATACAAATAAGAAAAGAAATAAGAAGGAAACGGGGAAGGTGTTAGATTGTAAAACCGACGACTCTAATCCTGTGAAAGAGAGAAGAAGGAAAGAAGAGGAAAATAGGAGAAGGAAGAGAAGAAGAAGAATGAAGAACAAGAAGAAAATGATAGGGATAGAGTCCATGGAGAAACGCAGCACATGGTTCTCTTTCTCATAGTTTTCTTTTTCATTTTCGTTGTAATTTTTTTAAACTTAGTACTTTGTTCTCTATAGACTAAACATCATTGTATGTGTATGAATGTGCTTCTTTGCTATGTATTATTACTTTAAAATTAGTTTTAGTTATATTTTAAAACATTTAGATGTATGTTATTTATTTTTTAAACATAAAATATAACTAAAAATATTAATTAATTGCCGTATCGTATCCTAGTTTTTCAAGAATTTCCATGTCACCGTATCCGTATCATACCAACTCGTGTCCCATTTCAGTGTCCGTGCTTCCTAGGGTTGTATTGTCAATGGGCAGCAATTTGAAAGTCTTTAAAAATTTTAGATACTCTCATTTTGAGGTTTAATAAATGTTTTTAATTTGTTTAATGTCTATACGCCCTAAAAAGAGTCCAATTAAGGGTGGTTCAGTTTTAAAACATCTCAAGAATCTTTAGTTTGAGTTAAAGTAGGACTCCATAATAGTTTCTATTTGGGAACCAAAATTGTAGTCCAATTTGGGTCATTATATAGATGAGTTCATCCCAATTTACCTATATCTAGTGGCTGGAAACTTTTGTATTTTCACTTTTTAATTGAAGAAATTGCTCTTAAACTCTGCTATTGCCTTGTGGGTTTCTGCTGCCTGCTTTTGTTAATGGTTTGACTCCATTAAGGCCTTGTGTGGGAAGAGTGGTGTGACTCTTTTACCTATTTTGTGTTTAATTTTCAGTTTATTCTAGTAATCAAATTCTTTTAAGTTAATTCTGCATACTCATTTATTTGAAGCTAGTTATCTAAATCCTACTCTCTTCCTGCAAGAGTTGAATTGATTAGCTGTTGGCATCTCTGTTTTATTTAACAACTTTCACAAACTTGAGGACTAAGGCTTTATCCAATTTTTATTAAAACCCTAGAATTTGAGTTTGCTCACTTAGATTTCCCAACATCGGATGTCTATGTTTCTCCTAGAGGAAGTGTTCAGAACCTGCGGGCATATATTTGTGATTTCCAAGGTTAATAATTTGCCTGAATGTGGCATAGGAATATGTTAATGGCTATGTATGTTAGAGATTGAGTTCTTACTTGCTTGTTTGTTAGTTTGTGATTTCCAAGTGTTCTTACTTGCTTGTTCACTCTGGTGTTTTCACAGTTTCTCTGCAGCTCCTGAATTTTGATTCTCAAAGATGTTCTGAGTAACCATGACACTGAATTATTTTTAGTCAAAACTGAATCATATAATCAGGCATTGTCATTTAGAAAGGATGATTCCTTTTCCAATAATTTGTACTCTAATTCTTTTCAGATTCTTTGATTTTTCAAAAACAGTGGCAAAGAGGGCTTATAGAGTAATCCAGGTATGTGCCCATCCTTGTGTCCTAAATTTTACCATGGTCCTCAAACTTGAAACTGGAACTTGTAACATTGTGTCTTTTTGATGACTCTTCTTGCAAAATTTGTTTTTGAAATGACACAGGATACTCACAATGTGCGGTCTGTATCTTTCCATCCTTCTGGGGAATTTCTTTTAGCAGGTTTTTTCTGGGTCTTTTCTGTGCCTATTTCTTTCTTTCTTTATTTAGCTGATTCCATGACATTATCTGAACCCTAAATCGAATTGCCTTCGGAATAATAACTTAAGAAGGATTATAGTTCTGTTGTCTCCATATCTTAATAGTTTTATGGATCATGTCTTTCAATTGGTATCTATCATCTTTGCTGTGCTTTTATATTTATTTATTCATTTTATATGATTCCATGACATTATCAGAATCTTTAATCAAATTTTCTTTGGATTACTAACTTAAAAATGATCTATCCAAAGGATATATTCTTTGGAGGTTCGCCATTTCCTGGGGATAATGGACAGAAAGAAACAGAAGGTTTTTCAAAGGCTTCGATCGAGATCAGTTTAGAGTTGTGGAGAGGATCTTGGGTCATCTGTTTGTATGGGTGTCTGCTGGTGATTATTTTGCAGGATTCCAGTTTCAGGATTTTGTTTCTGGCTGGGTGTCTTTTTTTTTTTTCCTTCTTAATTCTGCCCTTGTAATCTCTGTATATCTCAAGCATTTTTTTTCTTCTTTTCAATAAATTTACTTCACTTAACCAAAAAAAAAAAACTTAAAATGAGGATAATTTTTGTGGCATCGCCCCAACTTGACATCAGTCACATAGGTCATGTTTTCATCTGTGTTGCTTGATGTCTTTTTAAGCTTTCAAGAGGGAAATCGAGACTTCAATCAATTATATGAAGCTCTTATTGAGCTTAACAAATTCTAGTACACATCTAGTATGTTTTACAATGTAGTGAAATTGTTTCCATCCTGAACTTTATAATGAGGTCACATAGAAGTTTCTGGTGTCTGAATTTCGTGAGACTTACATTTTGGAATTTCAGAAAGATGGTGATCACCCCTGTTCTTTTGCTAAACACTCATAGATTGACTTGATGAGGACATCTTGCCACGTGGCAAGCTTAGAGTGTACCAGTGTCAACGGAGAGTTCCCCAGAGCCTGTACATGGACCAAGGACTGTTCAGAGTTCATTGCTTCGATTGGGAGGCGATTCGGGGATGATTTGAGTTTGTTGTGCTTTTCGAGGCATGTGAGGCCCACTTGTCCATGTGGGTGAGTCCACATGTGGCTATCATCAGTGGAGGACATATGGATTTATTTTATTTCATGATTTAGTACTTTATTTTCTGTTTTATAGTATTTTTTATGAATTTTAGACTTTTCCCCATGTTAGGGGCATTTTTGTAATTTTTTTAGGGAGTTAGTTGTAAATAAGACTTTTATCTTTATGTTGAAAGTCGTGTACTATTAGAGTAGCTGATCAGCATCTAGTCTTTTATTTAGTTTGGATTGCTTTTCCTAATGTTAGTTGGTTTCAAACACTTTGGTATTATATATATATGGGAGATGTAATCGTGAGACACACAATTATAGAATTTTTTTTTTTTTTTTGCAATCGTGAAAGAGTGAAAGCCTCTTATTCCTTCTCCAGCCGGCTGGTGCATGGTGTGAAGCTCTTGGTGTGCCTACAAGAAAACAAGGTTGGTGATTCCTTGTAAGGGATTGGTGATTTTCCCAGGTACCTCTTCTAAACTTGATTCTTCTTCATCTTCTTCTTCCCTAAGTTTTCTTGTTTCTTGTTTCCCTTTTACTACCACAGTCTTTCCACAGTCCATATAATTCCCCTTTACATCATCTCCTTCTTCCCTAAACCATCCCACAACAGCTGATCATAGTCCTCTCATCTCCCCTTTGTCTCCTTTCAAATAAAAAAACCCCTTTACATCAATCGGCTACTGCTCCCATATTAAAACCCAGAAAAAAAAAGAAAACCCAAGAATCTAAAAACCCCATCCAAACCCATCTCCTTCTTCCCATATCCCTGCCGACCACCTTATCCTACACCTTCCTTCATCTTTTCATCAAACCTCCATCTTTACATCATCCCTAACCTGATGCCCTACTAAAATCAGTGAAAACCCATATAACCTAAACCTGAAAAACATCAAGAAATACCAAGAAACTCTTCAAAACCCTTTCTCTGATCCTATAACCCCTTTCCCATCACCACTATTGTTTGGATTTTCTAAACCCATAACCTATCTACTCTCTCAGTTGGACTACTTTGCTACCATGCTCAGAATTTTTTTTCCAGCAAGTGTTATTTGCGTATAGAGGCTTAGATCAAGGGATTTTCGTTCCCATACCCTGTGGCATACAACAGTCCGGCCACGCATTCAAGTTTTAAGTATTAAAACTCCTAAGTCTAAGGGCGTAGTACCCAATCGGCCATCTTACTGTGAGGTAATCTTGGTGTGATTGTGTTCAAGAAGTGCATACACTTTATAAACTT
>JAOXJP010056833.1:0-15809 GCA_025762735.1 Platanus orientalis | reverse complement strand
CTATATTTTTAGGTTTATAATTCTGTCATAAGGACATAAAAATAATGAAAATGCATAAGAAAATCTTGGGTATTACAGTGACAATAACTTGGATGGATCAAGCCATGTCTTGAGAATTATAGGTCCGTCTTGACCATTGTCGCGAATCCGGGTTATGTGTTCCCAATGAAGTACTCGAACTGGGAAAGATCGAATGCTAGCTCAAGTCGTGACACAGTATGTTACAAACTATGTTATCTTTGAAAGTTTGGTTTTAATCCTAGAGGTGGTGAATAGGATGTATTAAAAATTCTTTTGATTAACACCCCACTTTAATTTCCAATTAAAGATATTATATGATTGCTTGGAAATAGTTGCACTTAATTATTAGATTAATTCTTTGGTGATTACAAGTGCAATGATATGACAATGTTCAATTGTATCTTTCAATTAATTGATTACTTAGCAATATGCAAATACGAAGGATTACACAATAATTGCTAAATTTGAAATGTCATGTAAAAAAAAGATAATCACACAGCATAAGCATTCAACACACAACACAATATTTATAATGGTTTGGCACGATGACCTACGTCCACTATCAAAAGATCACTACCGAGCTACTTAATTTTATTTAATATTGTTACAATACAATCAATGTTAAAATTAAATAAAACCTAATCTACTTTGCAATACTAATGATTACTCTAATCACTTGCAAGCTCTACACTTGGTGTCTCTAACAAGTGTGGTCTATACTCCCAGTGTCTCCAGTGGGAGTTTGGTTTACACTATTGGTGTCTCCGGCGATAGTGCTATGGTCTCAAATAAAAATGAAGCCAATACAAGTTACCTCTTGAATTTTTAATATATTGTATTCACCACCTTCTAGGATTAAAACCGAACTTTTATTTAGTATCAAAGACAAGTTCTTCTTATACGGGGTCTAACAACTAGAGTGGAAAGATCCAAATTCCTAGAGAAAAAAACATTAGATGACCAACCCAAAAGAATCGTACTCTACTACGAAACCTCTATTCTTTGATGGGAATAATTATTCATATTAGAAAATAAGGATGAATACATTCCTTCAATCCATGGAATTGTCCATGTAGATGTCGGTTCAATAAGATTGGAAAAGACCCACAACCCTGGAAGCAGAGTGGGAGTCAACCCAAAAGAAGGCACATACTACAAACTATAAAGCATTAGGTGCCATATTTTGTGTTGTGAGTCAAAATGAGTTTAGACGCAAATATACACTCACAACGGCCAAGGATGCATGGGGTTTACTAAAACTAATCCATGAAGAAACTTGTTTAGTAAATACGTCTAAACTTCAAATGCTCAGAAATAAGTTCGAAGAACTTAGAATGGAAGAAGATGAACAATTCATCAACTTCTATACTAAGCTCTAAGACATCGTAAACTCTAAGGCTACTCTTAGAGATACTCTAAAGTCAGATGTCATAGTGGCCAAAAAAATACTTAGGCCTTTAACAGAAAGGTTTATACCCAAAGTGACTGGTATTGAGGAAAGCAAAGACATAAACACCTGGATAGTAGAAGAATTGGTAGGGTCACTTCAAACATTTGAAATGACTTTCAAACCAAACCACAAAAGAAGGGAATTTCCCTCAAGGTTGAGAAGCTATCAAGCCCAGAGGATAACTATGATGATGAACCAGCTCTAGTGACAAAAAGATTTAAAAAATTCTATAAGAAAAACACTAAAGACCTTAGGAAGAGATTTCCACCTATAAGATCCAAGGAGTTTTCAAGAAGGAAGGAAATCTCAAATGATGAAGTCATTTGCTATAAATGCAAATGACGTGGTCACTTTGCTTCTGAATGTACCGATAAGAAATCTAAATTCAAAGGCAAAAAAAGAATGCAATGGCCACTACATGGGATGACAACACAAATGACTTGGATGAAGAGTTATCTAGCAATGAAGAGAAATTTTCTAAAAGTGTTGTTGCATTTGTATCCTTCACTCATGAAACTAATGATGAATCAAGTAGTGAAAGTGAAGAAGAAAATGGAGATGATGAAAGTGAACTTCAAGAGGCTTTTGATAAGCTTTTTGAAGAAAACATTTCATTGAAAAAACTAGTGTCTCAACTTATAAAGAAAAATAAGGTATTATTGACCATCTAAGTAAGAAGAGTGATGATACCCTTAGGGATGTGGAGTTATTTAAAACTAACTCTAAACTTCTAGAAAAGAACCTAACACTTAGAGAAACAATCAAACAATTGGAGTGAAGCTCCATGGGTTCCTCTTTAGAGGATGAAAATCAAGTCCTAAAGCACAAAGTAAACGCCTTGGACTTGACAACAAGGGGAGCTTAAATGTCTTGTAGTCCACACCACTCTTAAAACAAATAATGACTCACAATAATATCTTGACAATGGATGTTCAAGGAATATGACAGGAGATAGATCCCTATTTACACACTATGTTACCAGAAGGGAAGGAAGTGTAGCTTTTGGTGATGGAAACACCACTAAGATAATGGATAAAGGTATAATTGAAATACTCGAAGTCCTAACACTAAAAGATGTACTCTTTGTAGAGGGCCTAAAAAATAACCTCTTAAGCATTAGTCAAATATGTGATTTGGGTTATGATGTAAGCTTCTCAAAGGATGGTTGCCACGTAAAAAACAAGAAAGGAATTGTTGCCCAAGATATTTGTATTGGAGACAATTACTATATCTTTGGAAGTGGTAGACTAAACACATGCCTCATCACATAACAAGATGAGATAAACCTATGGCATCAAAGGCTTGGACATGTGAACTTCAAGTACTTGTCTAAAATAAGTAGGAAAGACTTAGTTCTTGGGGTGCCCAAGCTTGGTAGACAAGAGAACCTAATATGTAGTGCATGTAAACTTGAGACACAAGCTAGATCAAAACATTATAAGTTGACACACATAGTTACCATTTGACCAATAAAACTAATCCACACTCACATAGGGCTTAACATCTCAAGTAAGATCCTAGTTAAAAATAGTAGATGGCTAAAGAAGAGAGTGGCATGTCTATTAACACTCCTCTATTTTTTAATGGAATGGACTATGGGTATTGGACATCTTGGATAGAGATATTTCTAAATGTGTATGACCTTAGAGTTTGGAGTATGATTGTTGATGGTTATACACAACCCAACAAGCCTAGGAGTGAGTGGACTCCCACCGAGTTGGATGCTCACAAGTTCAACTTTAGGGAATTGAATGCCATAGCTAGTGGTCTGACCCTAAATGAGTTTAGGAGGATAGTTTATCTCAAAATAGCAAAGGAAGTGTGGAAGCTTCTCTCAGTTACCCATGAAGGTACAAGTGCAATAAAGATGTCCAAGCTTCAAATGTATACCATACAACTTAAAGCATTAAGGATGATGAAGAGGTCTCCCAATTCAATGCCAAGTTATCAAACTTGGTAAATATTATGAGAAGTCTAGGTGAGGACATTCCTGAGTCTAAAGTGGTTAGGAAAGTACTTAGGTCCCTACCTAAAAGGTTTAGGCCTAAAATCACTGCTATAGAGGAAAGCAAAGACCTAGAAGTCATAAAGTTAGAAGAGTTAATTGACTCACTTCAAACCTTTGAAGCAACCATTAAGGAACCTACCAAGAAGAAGGGCATTGCCCTTAAGATAGAAGAGCCCTCTGAATCAAATGAAGATTCGGATGATGACTTGGCCCTTGTTGCCAAAAGGTTGAAGATGTTCTTTAGGAGAAATACCAAGGATTATTCTAAGAACAAGCAATTGAGGAAGTTTTATCCCGGTTACAAAAAAAGGACTTCTCCAAAGAACCACCCTTTTATTATAAATATAAAGGAAGGGGGCATATTGCCGAAGATTGTGGCAATAAAAAAAATAAGTACAAGCTAAAGGGCAAGGCTATGGCAGCCACATGGGATGATGAGTCCGAGACTTCGTTACATGAATCCCAAAGTAGTAAGGAAGTTCCCTCACAAGAGATTAAGGCTTTTATGTCCTTTGAAACTTTCGCGAGTTTGCTATTGGAGACTAGTGACTCAATTGAAGATGAGGGAGAGTATGAAGAAGAGGAGGGGACTTATGATGCACAAGAGGCATTTGATGACCTCTTTGTTTAAAGTGTTGAGTTAAGAAAAAAAAAAAAACAAACAACTCAAGAGGGAAGTTGTTGAATTACTAAAAAGTCAAAATCCCTCGAAGTCATTATCTCTACTCTTAGATAAGAGTCCTCTTCGAAAAGTGAAAAAGAAAAAGATCTTTTCAAAGAAAACTACTTGCTTCTATGATCGTAAAAATAATAGACTTAAAAAAGAAGATCAATGATTCTAAGATATTTCAAGGCTTATAACAAATGAATAGAAAGTGAGAGCAGGAATGACTCCTTGAGGACAATAAGAAATTGTCAAATAAGGTTCTAGAGCTAGAGGAGAAGCTCAAATCATTGAAAGAAGGAAATGATGAGTCTAATGATGAAGGCTTACTCATTCTAGAGTTAGAGAACCAATTCAAGACACTAAATGAGAGAAACAAAGCTTTCAACTTGACTTATGCTCAACTCACAAGAAGTCCCTTGATTACCTCAAATAAATCAAGGGGGTTGAAGAAGACAATAGGAAGAACATCTTAATGCTTGCTTAAGAAAATGACAAGTTTGATATGATGCTCAAAATGGGCAAAGAGTATGGTGATATGACTAGACTTGGTTATTCTGAGGCTATAGCCTCCACCTCAACTCAAAAACCCAAGAGTGGCTTTGTGAAAGCCAAGAGATCTACTCAACCACCTCCACAACCTTCATGCAAGAAAAAAGAAAAGGTGGAGCCTCCTAAACCTACCAAAAGGTTTAACAAGGTTGAGAAGAATGCATCTACCTCACTCAAAGGTAAAACACCTATAAGACAAGGTAGAGATTAGGAGAGGTCTATGCAACCCCAATCAAGATATTATGCACAAGTGGTTGGGGATAAACCACAAACCAACCAAGCATCTTCCTCTAGAGGAGCTCAAGAAATGGAAAAACCATATTCCTATATCAAGGAGGCATAGAATAAATTTGAAGCAAAAAGGACTTCCACTTATAGAGGAGCTCAAGTGAAAGCCTCCATTTTTAGGAAGACTAGAGTACAATCTAGTTAAAATAGGAACCTTAAAAGAGGCCCTCAATCCTTCTACAATGAATCATCAAGAAGGAAGATAATGCAATCCCAAGCACCAAGAAAACTCACATTTTCTTGCTACTATTATGGCTTGGAAGGGCATATAAAGAGGGATTGTTGAAGAAGGGCCAATGACATCAAGTCCCAAAGAATGCAAACAAAGAAAACACCAAATGGACAGAATATCAAGAGAAGAAACTATTTCCAAAACATTGAAAATAGGAACCTTTAAAAGAAGAAGGACCTAGCCCAACAAAATGTCAAAAGGCAAGCCTTTTGACCTCCCAAGGTTAAGCAAGTTTGGGTTAGAAAGGATGATTCAAAGTACTTGGTCATCCACACAGTACTAAGAGTCGTAAACTCATCAAGGTGGTGCCTTGATAGTGGGTGTTGTAACCAGCCCGAAATTCACTATCATATTTGGGCATGAAAATGGATCACTACTAAACCGGATCCATATGAAAATGGCTATAAATTTAAGCCTTTTACTTAAACTTGTGATTTTCATAAAATACTTAACTTTAACCTTAAAACATCATAAGTAGTAGAATCGTAAACTATCACATCTAACTATAATCTTAAAGATGTAACAAAAATAAACCATTTTATATAATCTAACTAAGCATCATATAATCATCTCCCTTCACTACAGGTCGAATATAAATCTACAAGTCTTAAGTCAAACTTTAATTTTAACATAAACCATAATAGAGTCTAATACAAAGTACGAGTCTAAATTGGACTAAAATAACTAAAAGGAAAAACATCGGCTACATGCCTCCTTTTCGGCCTCAAGGTACTTCCAAAAAAGGCATACATGCACTAGACCTCTATTGTAATAAAAATGGTATGGATGGGTGCGATCCATGACTCGTAAGTAGGTACACAAAACCTACTACAAAAATTGGACGGGTAAAGCATGAGTCCTTTAGTAATACTTATTACATCTTCATATAAAATACATACAATTCCCTAGCGTGTATGCATGTGCTGGTGCACGTATATCATCTACTAAACATCATAAGATTTATACATTCATCATCATAGTTCATCAGATAAGAACTAGACATGATAATACACATGATTACATGGTATTCTTCTAATGTTGACATATGGAAATATACATGATCCTACTTACACATGGCATTCTTCCAACATCTACATAAGGTAATGTAGATGATTTTACATACTCATGACATTCTTCTCATATCTATCATTGAAAATATACATAGCAATATGTGGTTATAATCATATGGTAAATATTTCGTAGTCCAACCCTGGTGAAGATATCTTATGTACATCTCAATGCGTATTTCTATTCATTTCTCATGCATAGACTACACTTTTATAATATAAATATATACAAATCATTTTAAACTAAGCATGCATCATTCTTAAGCAATAAGTAAGCATAATGATACATTTGTATAATGAGACATATGAACTTCTACTTCTATATTCAACAAGTTTACAATTACCTTAGTACTTGTCATTCACAATCTTACTTATTACTCATCATAGATTACTTATCATCTATCATGTCTCCACATATCATTAATAGTTTACATTGTCCTTGTCTTAATATTTATTTATCACTTTTCATTTGTTGTTTAACACTTATCATTTATCTCCTTTATCATTGAGTTTTACCCCAATGAAAGAATCGTCACACATCTCTATTGCTTTTACATAGTTTAAAAACTTATATGTCACATGTCAAGTGTTTCACAATGGTGTATTACCACATAACATATCTACGTGTAGATAAATCATAAAAGGTTTCTAACAAGTACATCAAATAACCATATAAGGTCTCCTACACATTATATCACATAACCCACACAAGGGTCTCCAACATAGAATATCATATAATCGTATAAGGTCTACTACATATCATATCACATAACCCATCTAAGCGTCTCCAATATAGCGTATCATATAAATAATATAAGGTCTCCGACAAAGTAAATCACATGAATCATATAAGGTCACAAACCTAGCATAACATACATAAACTATAAATGGGTCTCTGACATAACACATCGCATAACCTATGTAAGGGTCTCTGACACAACACATCACATAACCCATGTAAGGGTCACCGACTTAACACATCACATAACCCATGTAAGGGTCTTCGACACAATGCATCACATAACTCATGTAAGGGTCTCTGATACAATACATCGTATAACTCATACAAGGGTCTTTGACACAACACATCATATAACCCATGTAAGGGTTTTTGACCCAACACATCACATAACCCATATAAGGGTCTCTGACCCAACACATCACATAACCCATATAAGGGTCTCTAACTCAATGCACCATATAACCCATGTAAGGTTCTCTGACATAACACATCACATAACCTACATAAAGATCTTTGTGCCCAATAAGGATAAATATGTAGCTCATTCACCTAATGACGATCATCATTAGGTAAATATGTAGCCCCTTCGCCTAATGACGGTCATCACTGGACAACTAGTGTCCCTTCACTTAATGGCGGTTATCACTGGGCAAATGTGTAGCCCCTTCACCTAATGGGGGTCATCATTGGGCAAATATGTAGCCCATTCACCTAATGGTGGTCATCACTGGGCAAAGATATAGCCTCTTCGCCTAATGATGGGTATCACTGGACAACTAGTGTCCCTTCGCTTAATGGTAGTCATCATTGGGTAAATGTGTAACCCCTTTGCCTAATAAAGGTCATCACTGGACAACTACTGTCCCTTCACCTAATGGTGGTCATCACTGGACAAATGTATAGCCCCTTCTCCTAATGGCAGTCATCACTGGGTAAATATGTAGCCCCTTCGCCTAATGGCGGTCATCACTGGACAACTAGTATCCCTTCACCTAATGGCAGTCATCACTGGGCAAATGTGTGGCCTTTTCGCCTAATAACGATCATCACTAGACAACTAGTGTCCCTTTGCTTAATGACGGTTATCATTGGGTAAATGGTAGCCCCTTGGCCTAATGGCGGTCATCATTGGGCAAATGTATAGCCACTCCGCCTAATGGCGGTCATCTCTAGGCAAATATATATCCCCTTTGCCTAATGACGGACATTACTAGACAACTAGCATCCCTTCGCCTAATGGCAGTCATCACTAAGCAAATGTGTAGCCTCTTTATTTAATGGCGGTCATCACTGGACAACTAGTATCCCTTCGCTTAATGGTAGTCATTACTAGTAAAATATATAGCCCATTTGCCTAATGCTTTTCTTTATTTACATGACTTATAATTTTACTTTACACTTAAAGCTTATATGCTTCTTTTTCTTTCTTGAACATTCTTTCTTATTTCTTAACATTATTTCATATTCTTGATAATGGGACCTTTAAAGTCATTTACACTTACTCATGCTCACTTAAATACTTGGTATCATTTTTCTTACTCTTGCTTACAATTTTCTTCTACTTACCTTACACTTTATACACAATTAGATTCACTTTTTCACACTCTTATGTCACTCACTTTATACTCCTGTATACTTTTGTTCACCTTGACACGTTGTATTATATCCCTAGCTGAATGACCTTGATAGAAAGTTACACATTGTATTTATCCCCAATGGCAGGACCTTAACCATAACTTGACTTTACATCTTGACATTTATATCTTAACCTTTACATCTTAACACTCTTCTTACTTATATTCTTTTATGTTTTTTTTAATTATTTGTTTATTTCACTCCTCATAGGTTCATGACCAACTTACTTTAATAATACTATATTAGCATTCTTTAATCTTAATGCAAGAACATATGTTATTCACATATTACATTCATTAACCTAGAAATGGAGAAAAAATCCATCATCATAAGCATTCATTGTATCATCAAAAGGCATCCAAGAAACATTTATGTAGTAAGATAAGCATTAAAATGCAATTTATCAAACATTTCGAGTGCAAGAGTTAATAAACTAGCATGTGAAGTCAAATAAGCATCATAAATTACCATAAACCGACATATATTTGAAGGGATTTATCATGGGAGATATTAAGCTCATGCAAGGAATTTAAAGACATCCAATAAACATGAGGGTAATATGAAAAATCTATAAGAAGCATTTTATCAAACATATAGAGTGCAAAAATCAAAGAAAATTATAGATAGCCAAAGAGGGAAACCCAATCTTCACAATTTTTAAGCATATCTTACTTGAATCATTTCGTAGGGTTTCTTAAGCAATTCATACACAACAAAATGCTAGTATCATTATATGGAGATCAACATGTTTCATATTTAACCCATATATTAAAGAGATATTTATCATCAACTCAAATAATCATAATAGTCATGGCAATCAAGCAAATCAACCATCATTATTCTTCATGGAAACTATAGAGTTATAAAATCCTAGATCACAAGCATTCATAATACATGAGAATCATCTTTTAAGGGAAATACATATGTATAGCTTATAAATTTACTTTTTCTCATAGTATTAATTAGGGATTTCTAAGATCCTAACATATAATGGCAATATCTCATGACAAATCACCACAATAAGTGGGGTTTCTAGGAACCTAACAAAGGGGTTTACAAACATAAGAGAAAACAATCATAAAGTCAAGGTTTTCCTATTACAAGACTTCTAGGAACCTAAAATCAAACAAAAATATAATAAGTTTTATATAACTACTTACCCAAACCTCTTCTACTTTCCAAGAAGATCTTGGAAAAGAACATCCTTGCCATTTCCTCTATTCTCTGTAAAATGATATAGAACTAGTGTAATTTAGATTAAACATGAATATTTAGGCAAAAAATGAGCTAACCTTAAAGATTTTTGGAGTTGGGAGTGAAGCTTACCAAATTTAGGGAATAACTTTCCTCTCTTAGCTCAAGAACTTTCCTAATCCTTTTTAAGCATTTTCCTCTTTGTTATAATGAAGAAAAATGACCTAAATGCGGTTTAAATAGATTTTGATTCATCTTAGACAAATTCCCACTCCAAAATCATAATTTTCTAGATTTTCAGCATTTCTGGATGTGATATAAATGATCACGGGTCATGATCGATCATGTATTTTGTGTCCTGACACTGTTTGCGATCGATCACAGGCAGTACCCCAGAGGTGTGCCCCTTGTGCGTGATCGATCACGACTTGGATCACGGATGCAGTATTTTTCATTTTGACCTTCTGAAAATAAAATGACTATAGCTTTCTCTAGAAAACTCCTTTTTATAAAACGTTTGTTGGGTTGAAAACTAGACTCAAAGATATTTCCAATGATATATTTTTTGAACTATAATTCACTTGGGATTTGTGTCAGTGGGCCCTGGAAGGTACCCCAAATACACAGGCCTATCAACACAGACACCTTGTGGTAAAATGAGCATAACTTCTTCTAAGAGACTTATAATTGCACATCGTTTATTTTGTTAGATAGTAGACTTCTAGGGATTTCTAGAAAGGTATGGTATGACCTCCAATTTTCTCAGAATCAGTGTCAGTGGGCCTACAAAGTTACACCAAATGCGAAATTAGGATAACTTTCAAACTTAACAAGTTCAAGGCCCAACTTAGGTCTTACACTTTTAACATGGTGCAAAGTGTTCCTAAACCACTTTATGATATGTATAAATATGTGACATGACAATTTTACCCTTATAGGAGTAAAATTATATTTTTACCCTTTAAGTAAAAATGTGGGTCATTACAATATCCGAGCATCCCATCTCCACCATGAGACACTAGGCAAGCTAGCCCACCTGACCAACCTAACTCTATGCTTCACCAAGCATGCTTTGATACTACCTGCACCAAAGGTTATCTGCATTAACTGATCCTCCAATACCACCTATCACTGCCAAATTTTTCTCTCTATAACACTTGTGTAGCACCCCGACCATCACCCAACCAATGTCAACCTTTACTAAAGTCCACCATGCTCCATTAGCAGTACTGAAGGCCCAGCATGCTTATAACACATCCTCAAGTTTCCGCTTAAGACATTAAGCCCACAAAGGCCATGGCACCTTACCTGCATACCATGTCGTTCCACGCAAGACGTCGCCCCGAGTCTTGTTATGCCACCATTGTGGCCGTCCAAAGCCAAGCTAGGATTTTTTCCAACACAAGGACCAGGCACACCCGAGCACCAAGGCCACGAGATAGCCCACTTGGTCTCCTCATGGGCTGCCACTGTCGTATAGTACATGCTAAGAGCACCCACACAGGAAAACCCCCGTCTACTGATGGATGCATAGTGCCGCCACACCGGGCTTCTAAGCACTATCCTATAAGTGAACCCAACCACCATAGAAACTCTAGGCAGTACCTCTGTACATGTCAAGAGCCACCTCTAACCCATGTTGAGGACTGCCTCTCCGTTTAAGCTTATGCGGAATAGGAGGATGCCACATATTCATAGCCACAGTCCGTCGTGCCCACTATGCCTTGGCATGCTTCATGCCTATGCCAATGGCCTAGGTGCCTCAAAGCACCCACCCCTCCTTAAGGTGTACACTATGCATTTCTTGGGTTGTTAGAAGGGAACGTCACTCCCCCTTGAAAATCATATTGTACCTAATTACAACTTTGTCATCCAGTAATAATTATGAAAATGCCACCATGCCACATTCTAGGCCACTCGTGCCACTATGTGCCAAGACATGTCCATGACAATGTGTTTGTGCTGAGTCAGCCTTACTCTAACCATCTGTGACTTAAGTGTCTACTTGGCTCTACCGCATGCTTGTGCCTCGGTGCCTGTGCTACATGCCTAAGCCTTTGTGCCAGTGTTGTGCACTTGCACCTGGGTGCCAATGCTGCATGCATCACTCCTTATGCTCATGCCACCATGTTGAGCACTTACCTAGTTGCCTGGGCCACCTGCCCAAGCGCAACCAAGGCGTGCTTGTGTCTAGTCTGGCTGGGCCACCTACCCCTTTGTGTAGATCAATGCTACCTTCTAGCCAGCATGCCTTGTGTGTTGCCTGAGCCACCTACTCATGTGTAGTCTGGTGCAGTGCCTTGTTGTGCTGCCTGGACTTGGACACTCTATCATGGACATGTTGAGGTAGTGTAGTGGCACGGGCAGCCTAGCATGTGGCACAATGACATTTTCATAGATATTGTTTAATGGAATTTTGGTAAATAAGGTATAGTATGATTTTCTATACCTAGGGATGTTCCCTTCTAGCAATGCCTAAAGGGCTTAGCGTACACCTTGAGGAGGGGTGGGTGTTTTAAGGCACCCTAGCCCTTGACATGGACAGGGGAGGCATGTCAGGGCATGACTTGACACGACGGACAGTGTGCATGCCTATAGACTTGCTCCTAACTCGCATGAGCTTAAATTGCGAGGCATTCCCCAACGTGGGTTGGGGGCGGCTCTTGGCATGCACAAAGGTGTTGCCTTGAGTTCCTATGGGGGTTGGGATCCCTCATGGGACTATACTTGGGAGCCCGATGTGGCGGCACTACGTATCCATCTAAAGATGGGGGTTTTCCTATGTGAGTGCTACTAGCATGTGTTATGCAATAGTGGCAGCCCATGTGAAGCTGAGTGGGCTATCCCATGGAGATGGTGCTTAGGTGTGCCTGGTCCTTGTACTGGGAAAAACCATAGCTTGGCCTTGGACAACAACAATGGTGGCATGACATGACATAAGGTGATGTCTTGCGTGGAAAAGCATGGTACGCAAGTAAGGTGCCATGGCCTTCGGTGGGCTTAATGTCTCGAGTAGGGCTCGAGGATGTACTATAGGCATGATGGTCCTTCAGTGCTATAGGCGGAGCGTAGTGGACTTCAGGGTTGTTTGAGATGTGCTTTGATGTCACGACATGGGTGCTGAAGTAGCTGACTAGTCGCGTGCATGGGCAGCAATGACACATGGAACCCTATGAGTGGGACGGGTGTCATGGAACACAAGGAAGTCATTCATGGGTCTATCAAGGAGGACTTGACGTGATGGTGCCCTGGGAGGGTAGTATCCTTATCAATGCATGTGGGGCATGTCAATGGGTCAAAGAATGGCTCAAATGGATGAAAGGCTGACTTTGTCTTGACAAAGAGAAAAATTTAGCTGTGACAGTTGGTATTAGAGTTGTAGTTGATGGAAATATTGCATCTAATACAATTGGTATCAAAGAAGTAGTTAATGCTAGTGAGATAGCCTCTGGTGCAGGTAGTATCAAAGCGTGCTTAGTGCATAGAGTTAGGTTGTCAAGGGGGCTCGCTTAGCTAGTGTCTTATGGTGGAGACAAAATGCTCGAATACAGGTGAGGTATTGGGCATAATATTGTGGTTCTAAGTAGTGGGAGGGCTGCTATCTATAGAGTCTGTTGATGTCTATTGTGTGGGGATCAATGGTTAAACTTGCCTAGGATCAAGATGATGTCAACAACACAGTTGAGGAAGCTTTGGTGAGATGGAAAGCATTGAGGTAATGGGTTACATTTGGAATGAGCTTACAAAGAATAATCTTGATGGCTTGGGTGAGTAGCACAAAGGCATGTCAGTGGGTGATGCTAAATGGCACAAGTGCCATGTAGTTCCGACGGACTAGGTTACCATGTGGTGTTGAGTATGTTAGGACGACTTGAGGAAATGTGTGTGGTAGCACAAGAAGGAAAAGCACGATAGTGCCATGGAGATAGCTTGATGGTAGCAAGCCAGTTTGAGAATCTAAATGGATGGTCACTTGGGGTGAAGGCATAAGATTGCTTAGGTATTGAAGTGGTGTTAGACAAAGTTCAAGAGTCTGCTCAGGGTGAAGGCAAGTGTGCTCAAGTACTAGAGTGAGATAGTGAGACAAATATGAGAATTTAAATGGACAATTCACTCAGGGTGAAGGCAATGGCATGCTGAGGTGATGGAGTGACACATTGACAAGAGTTTAAGGGTCTGCTCAGGGTGAAGACAAGTGTGCTCAGGTACTAGAGCAAAACAATGATATAGATGAATGGACAGTTTACTCGGGGCAAAGGCAATGGAATGTTGAGGTGCTGGAGTGACACATTGACAGGGATAAAGTGTTGGCTCAGGGTGAAGGCAGTGTGCCGAGGTACTAGGGCAACACATATGACAAACAAGAGAAGTGATGGACATTGTTTACTTAGGGTGAAGGTGTTAAAAACCGTGTTACTAGGGTGGCACAGTGATTTGGGTATAGCTTGTGATAAGCTACATAAGACCTTCAACAGACCGAAGGCAAAGTGGTTACAACGATGGATGCCTTCTCATGGTGAAGACACAGGATGTCAAGGTACTAGAGAGGCAACATAAGAGGATGGTTCAGGAAAGTGATGATGTTCAGGAAGACTGAGAAGTATGGTGACAAGCTTAAGTGGGGGAGCACTTAAGCAGAGTGTGCAGAGGAAGCGATGACAGGTGTAGGTGTGCCATGACTGAGGTCATTTATTCAAGTTACTAATGTGGGTAGAGTTCAGATCTGAGCTTTGTTATCTTATCTGGTTGAGTGTGAGGATTCATACAAATGAGAGTCAATATGCCTCACAAGGTGAAGAACATTGTCAAAGTGAAATCAGGTGAAGGGAGCTCGACAGACTGAGTCTCGTGACATGAGAAGGTCAAAGGACCTAGGTGATTGAGTGCAGGTCAAAGTGGGTTGATTACCGCAATGACCATATGCAGGGTTGAGAAGCTATTTGACAGGTAAGTGGTCATAGTAGGAATGAGATTGCACGAAAGCTTACAGGTCGGATCAAGAAGTGGATCAGAACGGGAAGTCCTAAGAGGAGGCATTGCATGATTGATAGTGTAAGGTGGTTTCGAACAAGGGGGTAAGGTTGTTGGCCATGAAGATGTAGCTTGGTTGGACAGACAAGGGGACGTAGTAGGAATGGGACTGCACAAAAGCTTGTTTGTTGTAATCAATGGTAGTTTGGGGTGGACGAGTCAAGAGGAAGACGGGTTCACATTAAGTGAATCCCAGTGGAAAGGAGTGTTGGAAATATGTGTCATGACAAAGCCATTCACATAAAATATAAGCATGATTAATTATTTATTTATTTAATAATAATTAATATTCAATCATCACATGAATTTGTTTCTTTATATAGGTAATCGTTTGATCTCATGAGATGAGATAAGTGGCCCTCAAGTAACATAGTAGGATGTCAGACACATTGGAATGTGTGGAGAGATTTGATTATCCATTTCTTGTAGACCTAAAAATTTACAACTATAGGTGATGCTGGACACATTACTTATAGGGCTGCTACATGTAGAGCTATCATATGATGGAGTGATGTAATCTAAACTCACATCTGGGTGCATTATATAAATACATTAAAGGGATCTATTATAAACACACTTGGTAAAACATCACTGTTAGGATAAGTGTTGTTCATAATTATAGACTAGTCCTTAGACCTGAGGGTTTTGCATTTCTCTAAGTTGTTATGTTAGTTATTTTGAGCTACCAACCAGCGATGCCTAATTGGAGGCTATATCATGGGTAATTTGGATAGCCTACATGATACTTGGTAGGATGCAAATGCCCAACAAGGAATCCACTGCCCTTAAGTGGGAGAGTATTCAGTTTAGAAAATAAGTGATTTAATTGGACATGAAAATCTAGTGCTAGTGGTTCTTGATAAAGTGTTTGTCAAATGTTTTCAAAATTATATTATAATATATTTAATTTTGAAAATGATTTTCT
>JAOXJP010056822.1:0-15809 GCA_025762735.1 Platanus orientalis | reverse complement strand
AAGTCAATAGCAATTGATGGTGATCTGTTGACAATAAAACATGCCATGCCAACTGCTTTAGCCTAAAATGTTTTTGGCACCTTGCCTTTTTAAGTAGTGCCCTATTCATCCTTTCTGGTACACCATTTTCTTGTAGCCTACATCGTCTAGTAAAATGTCTTGTGATACCATCATCCTTACAGTACTTGATGAACTCCTTATCCTTATATTCTATCCCATTATTTGTCATGAGATATTTGACTTATTTTCTTATTTGTTTTTCAACTTCGGTTTCATTGTTTGAATTTGATAAAAATTTCAGATTTTTGCTTCATAAAATAGACCCATACCTTTCAGGAAAAATCATCAATAAATATCACAAAATAAATAACTTCACCTTTAGAAGGTACACTTATGAGTCCCTACACATTGGAATGTATGTACTGCAAAACTTTCTTACTTGTATGTTGTTATGTTTTGAAGCTGACCCTGCATTGCTTTCTCTACAAACAATACTTGTAAAAATCGAGTTTACATGTTGTCACATTTGACAGCAAATTTTATTTATAAAGTTCCAACAATCATTTCTCATTCATATGGCCAAACCTCATGTGTCATAGAGTGGTGTTATCAGTATCATAATCAATAGGAGTAGTTATAGTTGCTCCACTTGTAATTGTTCTCTATTAACTTGTATAAATTTCCTTCATTTTTCCCCTTTATAACAACTATAGTCCCTTTAGTGACTTTATGGACTTCACTTGTTGCCGTGAAGGTATATCCATTCGAATCTAATGCACCTAATGAAATTAAATTTTTTCTTTAAATTCGGGACATGCCTAACCTCCCAAAGTGTTCTTACCATGCCATCAAACATTTTAACTTTAATCGTTTTTATTTCAATGGTTTTGCAAGCTGTATTATTACCCATTAGAACAATACTACCATTATAAGAACTGTAAGTATCAAACCATTCTCTATGAGAGCACATGTGATAAGAACAATTAGAATCTAAAATACACGTTTCAACAAGATAATTTGTAGCTGTATTGACCTAGAGAAGATTTCCATCACTATCTGAATTGTCTGCTACAACGCTAGCCTGATCTGAAGACTGTTCCTTTACCCATTAGAGTAGTACCGTCATTATAAGGACTGTAAGTATCAAATCATTCCCTATAAAGGCACATATGATAAGAATAACCGAAATCTAAAATCCACGTTTCAGCAAGATAATTTGTATTTGTACTGACCGAGAGAAGATTTCCATCACTATTTGAATTGTTTGCTGCAACACTAGCCTGATCTGAAGACTGTTCAATTTAATTTTTCTTTTCCTTCAAATCTTTTTGGCATTTTTTGTAATCCCTTTTCATGTATCATTCCTTTTTGCAATAATAACACTTTAATTTGCTATTCTTTCCTTTTGATTTTGAACGTGACATCTCTTTGTTTCTATACTATTTGTCTTTGCTTTTTCTACGTTGATGGCTTGATTCAGCCTTAGTCACCAACCCTTCTGCTTGTGAACCATTTTTTGGTTTCCGAAGTGTTTCAGTCTCTAAAAAAGCTGCTGTGTCATCATTAACCTTGAGAGTGTCTTTTCCAACTAATAATGTGGTCACAAGTGTATCAAAGGAAGCTGAAAGAGAAGCCAAAAGAAGAAGTGCCTTGTCATTTTCTTCAATTTTCACTTCAACACTTAATAGTTGAGTAATAATTTTATTAAAAAAATTGAGATGATCTAAAATAGTAGTTCCTTCCTCCATCTGCAATTGATATAATTGTTTTTTCAGAAACAATTTATTTGTTAGCGATTTTGATATATATAAAATTTCTAATTTTTTCCATAATGATGGAGCAGAGGTTTCATTCAAAACATTATACTTCACTTTTAGTATAAAACATAAGTGGATGGTGCGCACTGCATTCATTTCAAGTTCCTTTCAGTCATCATAATATCTTTAACTGTACTTTGCCATAGGCTAAAGTTATTTTTCCTATCAAAGGGCTCACCTTGAATTTGACCATCAATAATCCTTTCCCTTTCATCGTACTGAAATCCAATAGTTAAAAACTTTTTCTTAATTCCAATCCTTCTTGGCCGAAACCTGGTGCTCTAATACCACTTGTTGTGTTTTGTAGCAAATATTCCAATACAAATAAACAATAAGTAAATAGAAAATATCAAGGCATTGAAAAATAGAAGACACAAATATTTATGTGGTTCAACAATGTGCCCACTTCCATGGGAGAGAAATAATTTTCTTCACTATTTAATGTGAAATCCGTAGAAGAAGTGTGTAATTCCAAACCCAAAAACCCACACCAAAGCCCTTGTACACTCTTTCTTTCTTTCACCCTCTCAAAACCCTAAAAAAATAAAGCCCCAAAAAAAAAAACCCAACTTTCCTGTATAGCTGCTTCCTCTTTGATATTTCCCTGATATTAAATTAGGATCTTCTCTCTCCAGTTGTTACTTCACGTGGAAATGACTCTTTTGAGTCTTCACCGTTTAAGATCTAACGGTTGCTTTGAAATAAAGCTAAAACCGACAAATATAATTTATTACAATCTTGGTTTTTGCCCTGTGGACGGTGCGCTTACTTCATCTCCAAGCTGACTGAAAATATATCAAGCCAGTACCCGTCAATTCATGACATGGTGTCTGTTAAGGAAGCTTAAGGGTTAAGAGAAGGATGTTATAGTAAATATAAAATAGATAAGTACCTATATATTTACCAAAGCATCCTTTGTCTAGCATCGTGTCACATGCTAGGCTGGGAATGGGTTGATATCTCTCCTTTAGGGCTGAAGATGAATCAAATTCCTATTTCATCACGTTCTTTGCCTTTTTCTTAGTGTTGTTTAAAATAAGGTTGAGGGTAGGTGGAAAGAATTATTATTATTATCCTATTTGTTTTAATAATTTTCGGTTGGACCACGTGATTAATGGAGAGGGTATCCTCTCCCAATGATGCTTCCATTGGGGAAAAAGCATCTCAATGATATTTTATAAAAACATGTGAGTCATGCTGATATTTGGCTCCGGTAATTTAATCCTCTGAACTCGTAACAAGTGGCAGGATACGAAGCAAATGTTCTGTGATAAAAATGCCTCTGTAGTGCATATGGTGAATCAAAAACAGACATGTATTGTTTTGGGCAAAGTCGACTCAGAATTGCTACATATGTGCATTGGCTGCCAAATGAAGTCATGAGCAAATTGATTTGATGGTGTATGTAACAAGAAAATCTTGAAGGCTAACGAATTTTTATTGTGATAGGAAATAGGCTAGATTATTGAAGTTCAAGGTGGAAGTGCGTCAAAGCATAGATAGCACAAAGTTCACTAAAGAAGACAAGTGTTGAGTTTTCTCTAGGGTTGCTTTAGATTGTGGAATAAAGTGGAGTGTTGTGCACATGTGATAGTTTCCGAAATATAAAAGTGAAGCTGACTTCAACAAGAGCTCTTCAAGGTGGCTGCAAACAAGCTAGTGTGGAGATTGTTATTTTTGGAAAGTTTCCAACCAATCGTAAACTCCTACACATAAACAAGTAGTTTCCTTTCCCAATTAAGAGAAGGTTGAAACGTACGCATGTTCTCCATAAGTAGGTCCCACATAAATAAAAGGAAAAAAAGGATTCTCCTATATATATCGTGTGTGTGGTAGGAGAGAGATTTATGGTTTTCTTTTCTAGAGTTTCTTCACATTGAGAAAATAAGGTATTCTTTAGGTTGTGAGAAAATGTTTGAAAGGTGTTCTTCCTTGTTAGAGAGAGAGAAGGAGGGGGAGTAGGAGGGTGTAAAAGGTTCTTAGGTTTTTTAGGGTTTGGATTGAGCTAATCAGAAAAAAGAGAATCCTTCTTGATGGTGTATTGGTTTATGGGTACACTTTACACTCGTCAGATAGTCCTATGGCTAGCCCAAGTCCTTGACGAAGCAAACGCTGCACACATGAAGAAAGAAAAAGTCAAGAAGCTAGGCGCCAGCAGGGGATGACCTCTAGCTCTTCGACTGTCAAGTCAAGTGATAGGGGGATTATAGAAGAAAAGATTTCTCAATTAGAGTTTCTATTGTCTCATACCTGAAAAGTGAGTTGTTACCCATACTTATAAGCTTGAGTAGTAGCATATCAAATGAGATCTCACCTATTTTTTTCCCCACATTCTTTGTCATGTCTCCCCTTACTCTCTCTATCACTTTCTTAGCATGTCAGGATAGCTGTAGAGAATATCCTCTCTTGATAACGGTTTTTAGGTTGTGCTTATCATTAAGTGAGGTAGTTAGGGTTTTTATATTTTTAGTTTGTCGGGGATTCTCAGGTACCATGCGCTTCAAGGTTACGACTAGTCTTTTGGTGTTGAGTGATCCAAGCAACAGCCTGGGACTATTTTCAGAATACTCGAGGAGTTGGGTACCACAGGGTTGGATAAGTAACTAGATGTTTCTGGGTCGTGCCTAAATACCCGGTAGTTAGTCATCTTGCCGATAGCCTTGACATTTTTTAGGTCGGGGATCTCCGAAGGTTCCCTAGGTTGGTCGCCTCAGGAATTCTTTGGGTCGATTTCCCTAGAGTCAGGACCTGGTTGGTTTATCGAAGTCTATTTATAGGGGCCTCAATATATTTCCCCATTAGTTTCCCCCTTATTCCCGAGTTGAGGGTTACGTGGCTCAAGAATGCGAATTATTTGCAGTCATTACTATTCATTTTGGCGCATGTGGGATGCCGTTTCAGTTACCGAGGTGAAATCAAATGGGGATAGGTGCTAATGATGGTCTCGTATTTAATGGGCTTCAGTAATCAAGGGGGTGTGTTGGCACCGATTATGAGTCATGTCAAATGTCGTGTCTCTTCGGATCCCTAGGTCATCAGACAGTCATGTTTAAACTTCTTAAAGATTTCATGATTTATGTGTCGCCTTATTTCCTGGGTTAATTTTGCTACCTTGTAGATGTGTGACACGCGTAGGATCAAGGATACTCGGGGTTGTCTATAAATCTCTCCTTCAACACACAGTTCGGCTTTTCTTTATTGTTGCTTCTTATCTCTTGCACCTCCTACTTTTATTTTGGGTAATTTTTGGTGAGTTTTCCGTATCCCAACATGTGGTCATCTCTGTTTTCAACACCTAATGCACTTCCAGGCTTCCTTCTTAGTCATCTCCAACAATCTTCTTACCTTCGGGCATCCATTCTCCATTGTCTCTAGAGCTTCTCTCCAGTCTATCCTCTTCCCAAGTACCTTATTTTTGCTTTGTAATTTGTGCTTTAGTTCGCCGTAGCTTCTTTCCGTCATCCGTTGTGTAGTTTCGTCGATTAGCTTGTTTTCTTTCTTGTTTGTATTTTCTAGCATTCTCTTTCTTTCTGGCATATTTGTGTTTCTTCTTATATTTCATTTCTTGTAAATCTTCATTTTTTAAATTTTATTCAATGGTTTCTGGGGATTCTGTTGACCGGATGGTAGACGAAACCGACGACCTGTCAGAGGTCTGACAGAACCCCATGGAGCAAGTCACCAAGCCGGCTCCATCTAATGCCTAGGAGAGGGCGGGGGAGATTGCTCATGAGCAAGATTTCACTGTCACCAGCTATGGTTCTGAGTTAGGGGTACGAACCTTGACTCGATATTATTCCACTTACCTTATCCCAGAGGGGGTCGTTCTTTCTTCCCCCGGGGACACCTGGGCCTTTGAAGCCCCTACTAGTAGTATAACATTGTAAGAACTGGCCCTTATGGGAGGTCTTAGGTTTTAGGTTCCCTTGCTTTTTAGGGAACTGTTATTTTTTCTTGGACTGGCACCAAGGCAACTAATGCCCAATGCTTGGCGGATAGCCATAGGATGCATGATCCTATGGAAGTTGACCATTAAGGGGGAGTCCCACCTCACCCTTAATGAGTTCTTTCACTACTACTACCCAAAGGAGCAGGAGCCGGGGTGCTTTTTCTTTGCTAGTTGGGACCCGATTATAACCCTGGTAACCGGGCTTCCGAGCTCTAACAACGGGTGAAGGAGCTGATATTTTTTCATTTTTTGTGAAGGTTGGGAGTATCCCCTAAGGGAGGTCCCCGTTGTAAAGTTCAACCAGGGCTGGGCATCGACCGTCAGCCAAGTAGGTGAGTCGTGATTTGTTATTTTTTATAAAATTTTAATTATTATTATTATTTAAGTCTCTTTGTTTTCTTTATTGCCTTATGCATTTCTCTCCCCTTTTTTGTTAGTTTCTTAAGTAGACGAGTTAACCTCTGAGGAGGAGGTTCTTATCCGGGACGTCATGAACTATCCGTCCCATGCCTTCCCCAACCTAGTTACACCTGAGTGATTGTATTAGTGCTGGTTGGGTCCAGACCCGTATAACTCACCCTTCTTTCATATCTCTCATGCCCCTTTCTTTCTTTTCTTTTTCCTTATTTTATTTTTAATTAATTTTTGACCTCGAGTCTACTTTTTGTGTAGCAATGAAGAAAAATAAAAAAATCCTAGCTCAAACTCGGGAGGCTAGAGAAAAAAAAGCTCAGGAGGCCAGAGCAACTGGCCAGGCAGTGAGAACCGTGTCCTCGAAGAAGAGGAAGCGACATCTTATCCCCGGGGGGCCTTCTGAGGCTCAAGCCCCTAGGTTTCCCCAGAGGCAGCATCAACTTAAAGTACCCAACCAACACCTTCTCCCACTCCCACTACCAACGTCCCAATCATAGATTTGGAGGAGGGAACAGCCAGGTCTCCTTTAGCCCCTGCCACCGAGGGCCAAGCAGTGGATTCTCACAAGGTTGCTCCTTCTATTGTCATTCCTGCCATAGTCATCGAGGCCCCCACCCCGCCATCATTAATTGTGGCAACAACTCCTTTTACCCAAGTGGTGCCTTCCACTGATGCGGCCGGTTCCTTGGTGCCTTCTTCTTCGGTCCAAGAGATTGGTGAATCTTCAGTGGAGCCTTTTTCTTGGCTGTCAAAGCCGAGTCCTGGGGGGACTATCTCTTGGGGGCCGTTCCCCCTAAGGATCTTTAGTATTTGAGGAAGAACATCTCTCCTTCCACCTTGCATTAAGACATGATGCATTACGCAGCTAAGGTAAAAAAGCTCTTCTCATTTTTTTTGTTTGTTTTTTTTTTTTTTTGCGTTATTTCTATACTGACCCGACTCTATTTTGATATTTATTTTTCAAGACCATGGCTTTGATGGTGGCCTCTATCCAAAGGTTCAAGTTTAGGGAGTAGGTCTGGGGTGATGCCTAGAGCCGCCTCGCCCAGGCTAAAAGCGAACTCAAGACCACTCAGGAGAGCACTAAGGCCGAAATGTGCATCCTCAAGGATAAGGTTAAATGGACCGAATGTTCCAGTGCCAGCATGGCCACCTGGGTTACAGAGCACAAGACTCATATCGAAAATCTAACGGCATGCTTGTGGGCTGCTGAGAGGGAGATTAGTTGGGTGAGAAAGGAGCTTGGAGAAGAAAGGAATCTCTGCATTGTGATTGATGACAAATTTTCCACAACCCTTGAGGCTGTGGTGAATAAGAAGGTGGCCGAGGCCATGGAGCTGACGCACATTTAGCAGAGGTAGAGAGGGAGAGGATCGTTGAAGGGGCCCTCGAGGCGGCCACGGCCAAATACTTGGCCTTGGACGCCTTCCAGGTTGTCAAGGCTTAGTGTTTCCTGGAGGGGTTCAAAAACTTTCGGAAGATAGCGGTTGAGGCTTACCCGGACCTAGACTTCTCCGTATTTATTCCTAACGAGGAAGAAGATGTCAAGGAGGGGCAAGAAGGAGCCGACCAAGGAGAAAAAGCTGCTAAGGGAGAGGTCAAGGAAACAGGGGCTGCTGCCCTAAGAGAAGCTACCCAAGGAGAAGTCACCTCGGGGGATGGCAACCCCTAGGTGTAATTGTATTTTCTTTGTCATTGTTGTTTTTTGTTTTTTTTGTTTTTGCTTGTAACATCTTACTATGTAAATAATTTTTTTTTCTTTTGTCCCTATCTATGTGTCTTGTATCCTGGCTGCAATCTTTCTTTTTGAATTTTTCGAAGTGTAGATACGTGTTGTGGTGATTTCTTCTCGCATTCCCCATGCGTATCTGGCTAGGCCAGGACAAGGGATCCTAAGAAAGTGGAAATAGTTTCCAAAATTTCCTAAGTATGAATGCGTCTTGGGGTTATTAACTTTTTACTGATGGGGGTGGACACTGTGAAATTTCTATAAGTATGGGTATGCCTCGGGGGTAATATTTTAACAACAAATAGAGGTAAGTAATGGTAATTGAATTTTTCTAAGTGTAGATGCATCTCGAGGATAATACAGTCTTGGCTGATGGGTGTTCTGCCCTTAAACGCAAAAGAGGGAGAAGGCCTATATGGTCTCTCATGGTTTTGAGTGAATAAGAGTTTTCGGTGGCATTCTTTTTTACTTGAGCCCTTCCCCATGTAGGGGCCATTCCTTAACAATGTCGCCGAGTACTCTTCAACTCATGTTTAAATTTAATTTATGTGTAAGAGGTTGCAGTTGTACTTACTTGATATAGGTGGGCCGATTTTAGTTGTGATACACGCATCCTAATGTGCCTCGAGCCTCTTTACTTTTACTTATTTGTGAGGCTTCTCTTTGCTTTGTTCTCTTTCCCTTGAAGGATGGGTCAATCTCACGACTCGGGGTCAATCTTGTGACCTGAGGGTTAATCTTATAATGCGAGGGCTAGTCTTGTAGCCTAGGCACAAGGCACGAAAGCATGAAAGGACAGACCATTCTTGTGGCCTAGGGTCAATCTTGTGACCTGAGGGTTAATCTTGTAACCCTAGCACAAGACACAAGGGCTTGGAAGGAGGGGCCATTCATGTGGCTTAGGGTCAATCTTATGACCTGAGGGTTAATTTTGTAACCCAGGCATGAGGATCTAAAATTTTTCCTAACCCTACAGAGTAAGAACATTTCATTGGTTAGAGTCATAATCATCAACTTCATTGATAATATTTTCTCAAATGCTTTATATTTCATGGTTGCGGTAGGGGCTCCCCTTGCATTGTCTCAAGGTGGTAGGTTCTGAGACTATTATAGCATATTACCTAGTAAAGTCCTTCCTAGTTTGGTCTTAAATTTTCCTTTATCGGGTCTTGTGTCACCAGGCTCACCTTTCTGAGGACTAAATCTCCGATTATGAATCTTCTTGCCTTGACTTGTGAGTTATAATACTTGGCCATTCTTTGCTTGTAGGCGGCCATCTAAAGTGTAGCCTCATCCCTTTTCTCTTCTAGCAAGTTGAGATTGTTCTTAAGGCCTTCTTCATTATTCCTTGAGTCGAAGTTCGATGTTCTATGGTGGTCATTCCAATCTCGACAAATATCATTGCCTTGGTTCCAAACGCCAATAGGAACGGTGTTTCCCCTGTGGGAGTCCTCACTGTGGTGTGGTATGCCTAAAAGATGCTTGACAGTTCCTCGGGCCAAAGCCCTTTGGAGTCCTCGAGTCTTTTCTTGATTATGCCCAGAAGCATCCTGTTGGTGACCTCCACTTGGCCGTTGGCCTAGGGATGAGTAGGAGAAGAAATGTGATTCTTGATTTTGAGTTCTACACAAAATTCTCGGTACTGTGCACTGTTGAACTACTTGCCATTGTCGGTAATGATAACTCAGGGAATCCCGAACCGGTAGATGATTAATATCCAGGTAAAGTCACAAATGTTCTTTTTAGTGATTTTTGCTAGGGGTTCAGCCTTTACCCACTTGGTGAAATAATCGATGGCCACTACCAGGAACTTCATCTATCCTTTTCTCCTAGGGAGTGGCCCAACAATGTCGATTCCCCACTGGGTAAATGGCCAGGGTTCGGCTACTGGGACTAACTCTACTATGGGCTTCTTGGGAACATTAGCAAATCTCTTACACTTATCACACTTTTGAGTGAGTAGACTTGCATCCTTTTGCATAGAAGGCCAATAATATCTTGATCTAATGGTTTTGTAGGCCATCGACCTGCCCCCTAAGTGGTTCCCACATATTCCTTCATGTATTTCTCGAAATACATAGTAGGCCTCCTCTTCGGACAGACATCTAAGCAGGGGCAGGGTGAGGCTCCTCTTATAGAGGGTGTCATTAAGAAAGAGATATTGACTTGCCCGCATTTTCACCTTTCTCACCTCTTCCTTATCCTTTGGTAACTCACCATTATTCAGATACTTTATGATCTAGCTGGCCAATTCGGGCTTGGGGCTGGCCACGTTGACTTCCCTATCTTCTTCTACCTTAATACTTGGCTTAGATAGATGCTCAACAAAGATCCTAGGATTAAAACTTTCAGCGGCAAATGACGCGAGTCTGGCCAACTTATCAGTTTTTTCATTCTGTTCTCGGGGGACCCACTATATGGTAAAATGGCCGGATTAAGATTTCTCTTTCACTATCATGGTAAGGTAATATTTCATCCGCCCATCCTTTACCTCGTACTCCCCTTGCATTTATCCTACCATAAGCAAGGAGTCACTATTGACCCTGACCTGCTCGAGTCTGAGTGCACAAGCAAGGCATAGCCCTATGAGCACTGCTTCGTACTTAGCCTCATTGTTGGTTGCCTCGAACCCAAATTTTATGGCATACTCGAGCTCATTTCCCTCTAGTGTGACCAAGACAACCCCTCCCCTAGCTGCGCTATTGGTGGAGTAGCCATTAACATGTATAACCTACTTTGCATGACATCCTTCTTCTCTCTCTAACTGTTCCTCTTGCGTCTCAAACTCCTCCCCCGGCACATGAGTGTACTCAGCGATGAAGTCCACCACTACTCGACCCTTGATAGCTCCCCGAGGTTGGTATTCGATGTCGAACTTGCTAAAATCTATCGACCACTTGACTAGTCTCCCTGAGGTCTCTGGTTTGTACGATATGGTTCTGAGTAGCTGATCAGTGAGCACTCAGATAGTGTGGGCTTTAGTCATTGGGTCATGACAACCAATGCGAACGCCATCTTCTTAACCCTCAAGTATCTTTCTTCTGCCCTCTAAAGGTTCTACTAGTGTAATACACTGACGCTTATATCCCGCCCTCGTCCATGATTAAAACTAAACTAATTGTCATTTCTGATACTGACAAGTACACATAGAGCACCTCTCCCTGCTTTGGTTGATTGATTAATGACAGGCTGCCGAGGTGGTCCTTAAGCTCTTTGAAGGCCTTATCACATTCTTCATCCCAACAAAATGCCTTAAGCTCTTTAAAGGCCTTACACCTCTTTTATGTTCCTTAGTGGTTACATGTTGATTATGGCCTTCACCTTCTTGGGATTTACCTCTATCCCCTATTGAGAAACCATGAACTTGAGGAACTTCCTAGCTGATACTCCTATATCAAACTCATACATGATGCCAATGTTGCCTTCACAAAATACAAAGGTGTTCTCGCCACTGTGTCAACTCACGTTTAGGTCATTGGACTTCATCACTATCAGCCCCATCACAAAGTCTTCATCTAACCGGGGTCAAGTTTTATGTCATTCACCAAGACAAAAGCAACATCTTCCCTTGGTTGAAGGTGTACATTATGAAGTTGAAATGACACCTTTTGACAATGAAAGTTGGACTGTAGTTACCCGTCGTAAGTAGAAAACTCAATACCTTCAAACTCCACCTGAGTCAAGGCTAAGGTGACACCGAAGGAAAATTAAGCCCAACGCTGCAGCAAAGAAAAAGAAGGTGCAAGAAAGAGTCAAACACAAAAGGTTCCACCTACCGACCCTGAAGATGTTCTCAAGCAATCTCCTCGCATTTTAGTGGCTCTTTTAGAGTTCATGCCAAAGGAATTTCTACAAGAAGAATGTATAGAGGTTCATGTTGTCTCTTGTTATGCAATTCATAAAGGTGAGACATCTGAGGACAATGTTAAGGATGTGTTTGATGCAAGTTTTATTTCCTCATACAATGAGGAACAAATTTTAGATGATAATCTTCTTAAGCACCTAAAAGAAAACTCAGATGTAGAAGAAGAAAGTTCACCCACTAGCAGTAAGCCAGAGCCAAATATTTCTTGTATGGCTACAATCACCTTTACAGATGAGGATTTGTAACTTAGTTCTCATCTACACAACAGGCCCTTGTATGCTCGAACACAAAATTCGCCGCATCCTACTTGATTGCCGATCCGTAATGAACCTAATGCCAATTCGTACAATGAGACTAATAGGAATCTCCATAGATGAACTAGCTCGTAGCAAGCTGATGATTTAAGGCTTCAACCAAGGTGGACAACGAGCAATCGGTATGATCTGGTTAAACTCACCATTTGAGACCTGAAGTTAACTACACTCTTTCATTTGATTGACTGCAAGACATCGTACCATCTTCTCCTTAGCCGCCCATTGTTACATGAAATAAGGGTGGTTCCTTTCACCTTGCACCAATACTTTAAATATTATAAAGATGGAGTGCAAAAGTGGGTTGTGACTGAAAATTAGTCATTTACAAAGGCTGAAGCATATTTCACAAATGTAAAATTTTACTTGGAGGATGAAATGATTCCAAAAGCATTACCCGTATCCGTCCTTATTTCCAATAAAGCTCACAAAGGGAAAGAAGTCCAAGACTCAGCAAGTAGTCATTCCCTACTGCAAAGCATCAAAATGGCCAAAAAAGTGGTAAGTCCGCACCAAAGGTAGCACTTCCTACAAGCACGAAGGCAACTCTAGTCTTGCATTATGTGCTAAAGTTGCAACGAAAAGAGGGGGATTCATTATTTGAAGCAACAACCAATAAAGGAAAATCTCCTCTTTGAAGGGCCGACCTTGAGACATTATAAGAAGACTTAGTTCTTTCAGCCCATACCATTTCAAATACAGTGGTCTCTAAACCATCTCTTGAAGGGTTTGTGAAGGCATCCACGTCAGTGCCCACTATATCACAAACTAACAAGGCAAATTCTTCTACAATTGAGTGACAGCCGGATGGGTGGTATGATCCCATTGTCCGCAAGCTTTTTGAGAAGGCTGGATATAGAAAAGGAGAGCTACGATAACTAGCTGAACTTTCTCCTGCACAAGCCGGTGATGTAATGCATGGATTTATTATGACATAATGCAAGTTGCAAAGGACAAGAGAGAAAGTTCTCCCATTAAGAACTAGTATTGGGTCCACTCCCCCTAAGCTTGTTCGCATTTCTGGCAAAAAGAAAGCTTCCACTTATCATATTACTGTTGAGGTTGTTGATGAACCAAAGGAAAAGAAGTTTGTGTCATCACGTTCTTCTACTTTTGATTGAATTGGTAATGTAACTTCACGCACTTCAGTTTTTTATCGATTAGGGGGGCAATTGGCTATGTCTAATCAACAAACTTGGCTACGAAAAAGGTCTACACTCTCATGCCTTGGTCCTTGGTCCACAGTCTCACAATGCTAAACCAAAAAGTGGCTTCCAAAGACAGCACCAACAAGAGTCGGATCCTACTATGGATAAAGAGGGTGATGAACCAAGAAGTTCAATCCCTTCTTGCATGAAACAGAAAATGAAGTTAGAAGTATCTATAGGCGAAACTTTGGTTGTTAGGCAACACACTATGGTTTTCACTAATCAATGAAGCCAGAATCTCAGTGGTGAGAATGAGCCTATGCAAGATGAGGATTCTGATAACCATCAAGAGGGATCTGAAGACATTGCCTTAGTTAACCATATCATAGTTCAAGTGATTGAAGAACATTCCTTAGATGATGAACTTGAAGAAGCTCCTCCAGTCTTCGAAGGAGTAAGCAACTGTTGATGAACTCAAGGAGTTAAACCTTGGCACTGAAGAGGACCCTCGGCCCACTTTCATAAGTGCTTCATTAAGTCTAAAAGAAAAAACATTATACCTCAAGTTGCTCTAGGAGTATAAAGATGTTTTTGCTCGAAGTTACAAAGAAATGCCTGGACTTGATCCCAAAGTGCCGGTTCACAATATTGCTGTCAAGCACGGTGTACATCCTATCAAATAGGAACAACGTTACTTTCGGCCTGAGTTGCTTACACAAATTGAAGTTGAAGTCAATAAGTTGATTGGAGCCTACTTCAATCACTGAACTCATGGTTAATGTCCTAAAGATGATTTTCTCCTTCTTATCACTAAACTCATGGTTGATGCCACTATGGGTCATGAAATATTATCTTTTATGGATGGCTTATCAGACTACAATCAAATTCGAATGGCACCCAACGATGAAGAGTTTACTACATTTTGTACTCCAAAAGGGATATATTGATCGCGTTATGCCTTTTGGCCTGAAGAATGCTAGGGCTACTTATCAATGTGGTATACAGAAAATCTTTGATGATATGTTTCACAAAGTCATTGAATACTACATAGATGACTTGGTTGTAAAGTCAAGAAAGAGGGCAAACCACTTAAAAGATTTGCATGACATCTTTACTCGATTATGAAGATATCAACTAAAGATGAATCTATTAAAGCACACATTTGGAGTTACTTTAGGAAAGTTCCTTGACTTCATAGTTCAACATCGTGGCATCGAAATCGACCAATCAAAAATTGAAGCCATCCAAAATATGTCAGAGCCTAAAGATGTACACGAATTAAAAAGCCTGTAAGGAAGACTTGCTTAATCCGAAGATTCATTTTAAACTTGGTAGGCTGCTATCAACCCTTTAATTAGTTGATGAAGAAAGACACTCTTTGTGTGGGACAATGCTCAAAGGAATGCTCTGGAAGGACATGTTTCTAACTTTTTTTCTTAATTTGTTAAAAATAAAAATAAAAATCGGTTTGTTTTATTATAACCGGGTTTGTAAAAAACCAAATGGTTTTGTTCAATTTCATCCATTATATGTGATTTTTGACATATTATGGTTTTAAGCTTTTAAAGAACCGTTTAAGGTTCTGGTTCCAGTCAAACTGTGTTAGACCACCTAATTTGATCTAGTTTTCAAAACTATGGTACTTCATGTTTATTGAAGTGTCCTTATCAAGCTTTGTGTTATGTTTAGGATAGGTATTGGCGTGGTATCTCTCCATTCACAATGGAGATGATAGCGTGGTTATATGGAAAATATCGTGGGCACCTAGCAAGGTTGTTTCAGCAAATACAAGTCTGGGGCCTTGTCAACTCACATTTCACATGTGTCACATGTTTGAAAGTAGTTGCAGTTGATATATATATATATGGTTGAGATCATCCGTTGAAGCTGATCTTGTCTAATTATATATGTAAATTATATTGGTGAGGCCCACTAATACTAGTCTAGATCCTCTTATTAGGAGACAATAGAAATTCATTAGATCCTCAAATGGTTCCCTAGCTCCTCAGTCACAAACTAAAGGTATTGCCAAGTTACCGTTGTTGTTGCCTTCTTTAATGCACTTAGAGACCTTTACCCACCAAAAAATAAAGACAAAAATAAAAATAAAAAACACTTAAGGTTTGTTTGGCAGCCACCTGTATAATCATTTCATTTTAAAATCCCAAGGCAATGTAGCCATAAGATGACGGTTCAAAATGAACTCATTTAGATTTATACTGATTCGTCAACCCATTCAAATTGTGATTAAATAAAACCATGCAATAATAAACCATTCAAATTGCAATCAAATGAACCTGTGCAATAATAATCCATTCAAATTGTTATCAATGAACCTGTGCAATAATAACTCATTCAAATTGCTATCAAATGAACCTGTGCAATAATATGAAGGGCTCCCTAATATGAAATGCTTTGAAATGAAAGGAACCTATGCAATAATGATCAATCTAAATTTATATGAAATGAACCTGTGCAATAATAACCCATACAAATTGATATGAATTGAACATGTGCAATAATAACCCATCCAAATTGATATATACACCATAGGCACCACCACCACTACCAGTAAA
>JAOXJP010056811.1:0-15809 GCA_025762735.1 Platanus orientalis | reverse complement strand
CCCCTAATTATAGTAAATACATTAGATAAGTGTTTATACATTCCCCTAAACACCCTTTTGTCATGCACTGTGTCGCTGAACTGTACCAACGTGATGTCTCCAGTCTTAGCTAGTGAGATATCACTCCAGTAGAAGCCCTGCACGACACACGATGCCCAAAAATGGATAATTTGGTAAATACACTAATCTTACCAACTATTCAAGAGTATCCCCTTCCACCCCTGTGTATTTACTATAACACACTTGGGTAATTTCAGCTATTTTTTCACCTCAATTTGCTGAATTTATAATTTAGGATTAGGAGAAGGACGAAATCTAAGGGCCCGTTTAGAAATTCTTTTAAACCAATACAAGTCCATCCCAGTCAGAAACCCACCCACCTTTGGACCTTCACCCCTTAGAAACAACTTAGAATGAGAAACCCATTTGCACAATAAGGCCATGACCTTGTCCTGAATTTTCCCTTGATGGGAGGCTGAATCATCAAATATGCGAGCATTACTCTCTTTCCAATAAGAACCAACAAACCGCGAAGCGGACACAACTCCAAATAACCTTGGTTTTCTCAGACAACGGCTAACCCAGCCCACCACCCCACATCAAAATGAGGTTTGCCATTTACTTCAGAGTTACCCACCTGAAACAAAATTGATTCAACATGAAATTCCACACTGAAAATGCCATCTCGCAGTAAATAAATGACTCACTGATCTCTAGTTATGCTTATGGATATTTAATTATAGTGTGCGCAAGAGCATGGCTTACGGTTAGATCCGATTGTTAAGAGTACATAATAGAGTTTATTTATGACATGGGATTGTAGTCACAAATTTCATCCGTAACACGAAATAAATGTAACAAATTCAATAAATGAATAGAACACAACTCTTTGATTACACTCTTTTACAAAAAGAGCAAAACCTCTGATTCTTGTCGACAAAATCTAAGGGTCTGATGGCATGTTTCTTAGATATAGATGTTGGTGTTCTTGATCACAGATGAATCGGCTTCTTTTTGGGGTTTCATGCTTTATCCGAAAAGGAGAGAAACACTGTGAATCTTGCTCTTAGGACCAGATTTATAGCGTATCTCTGAGATGTAAGAAGTTTTCTTCTCTCTAACAACGAATTATTGTTGATGGAGAGACTGAAAAATATGCATGGAGTCTTCAAGCCTTTGGAGAGTTCTGGAGATGTTTTGGGAGTCTTCTTCTCTCTAGAGTTTCTTGCTTCAAATCTTTTGTCAAATGTCATTTTCTTTATGTAAAAGAGGGTATTTATAGATTTGGGGTTAGAATCTTGCCCAAACTTTTGATTGAATGTTGATTAGACGCTATTATCCCTTTTAATCTAAAAGAGTAGTTGCACATTTCTTGTTTGAAGAGAAATGCGATTTATTAAATTATTTGTATTCCATGAGTGACATAACCTTCCTTATTTACCCAAGAGAATCTAGATTTGATTTTTATTCAAATCTCTCTCATGTGGGTCTTATGCAAACTAAATGGACCTGTTAATGGGCTGAGACACATGGGTTTGATGGTCGTATAGGTCATTGTTTAAAACCCAGACCAGAGCCAATGGACTTGTTCATATAAATGAGCCTAATCACGAATTTGAAGTCCATATATGATTTTTGGGTGTTTTGTGTAAATTTGTGAGGGTACAAACACTTATTTACAACTTGTGTAAATTTTATGCATCTATAGAGATATGCCCAAGGTGGGGGACCTAAATACCCCAAGAGTCACTCTGCATTTGGATTGTTTGTAGTTTACGTATTACAGGACCTTGTATTGATGTTTTGGAATTCTTATTTAGGAACACAACTTGAGTAGGGCCCAGGGTGGTTTGAGTTTCTTTATGTGTAGGATGATTATAATATTTGTATGAGGTCATCTCAGCCAAGTCTGTGGTTGAAAACAATATGCATAAGTTGTTTAAAACTTAGTCTCAAAGAGCCGTCTCTGGTTGATGACACTCGGCTAGGAGTATTTAAATCAGGCTCTTCTTACCAAAAAGACTAAAAAAAAATAAAATCAGGTTCTGCAAAGTTAACAAGTAAACCCTTCCTTGCCAATTCCTAACTGTGAATTGGAAGGGTAAGCCAACGCTCAGGCATCTTTGTTAAGATTCATAAAACCTGTCATAATTGTACTTGTTCATGACCTTTTGAGTTATGAATGACCCATTGAAGGTTATAAGAGTCGATTGGATTTGTATTCCATTATGGTAGAAATTTGTAAAATGCCCTATTATTAAACACCATTATTATTCATTTTTTAAATGTAAAAAAGGACATTCAATTTGAACCTTTGACATAAATATGTCCTCAATGACTAGTGTTACATCAAGACTTTGTTTTATTAGCTTAGCCCATCATTTGATGCAATTTGTGCCGGCTAATTGTCCATTTTTTCTAGCCCCTATTGTCCTGCTTTATTTGTGCACAAGAAGTCTCCACTCTTCTTTATCCATCCACGCTAAATTTGCAGTTGGTCCAGATTTTATTTCTCAGTTCCCTTATTTTCCTTTATTTCCTCAATCATGTTTTGCCTTTTTATATTTCAGAGTCTTTGATTAATACTCTTTGAGGTGAATCATACAATTCTCAATATATATATATATATATATATTTTAATTAGCCAGTGAAGAGAGGGAGAGAAAGAGAGATTTTCTTTCATAGAAGGTAAAATTATTATAGGCTAAACAAAATTACATAGAACAAGGGGCGCATGAGAAATACAGCTCCTACAAAAAAATAGGAACCCCACCACCTCGTCCTACATTCAATTATGATAGAATCTCAAAAGTCAACATACAGCAAAGGGAACACATCTTCAAATCCCCTCCCATGTTACTTAAATCCCAAAAGTCAAAATACACCCCTGTAATGAATTTTGCAATAAAGGTTGGCATTACCCACACAACTTTTTTTTTTTTTTTGATAGGTAAACATTGTGAATGGATAAAAAATGCTCACCTTAACGAATGCTAACCACTGCTCTTTATCAGGCGGCGAGCACATCAGCGCCGAAAAGTGAATATGCACCCCCCAAAAAAGTGAAAATCACTTTTCAACACTGATGTGTCCGCCCCTGACAAGGAGCAGTGATGAGCGTTTGTTAAGGGAAGCATTCATAAACTGATCCCTTTTATATATATCCACAACAGTCTCTTCCCCAAGGGATACTGGGTGTGGTCAATCTTGATCACCCCATATGTTTCCTACAGTTTGATAAATACACAAGTATATTTATTTATTATAAAACACTCTTTTGACTTGTGTGTATTTACTGAGACACGTTTTGGGGTTGTTCGGATAAATTTTGGGCATGTAGAAGTCCATTTCTAATGCTACAAAAGTCAGAATTCTCCTCTAAGGGTGTTTGGTTTACCAGATTTATTTTGACACGAGAAGTTAGCAGTTGGAAAAGAGACTTCCAGGATAAGCTACGACACAGTTTCTTCAATGGAAAGTCAAAGTTTTGACTTTATCAGCGACTACTCATGGCACACATGTGAGACACGAAAGGAAAGCTTATTTGGATTGCTACCAAAATGTATGATTGATTTCTGGCTTCTTTTTATTTAATGTTTTAGTAGAAAAGATTTCATGTTAACTGAATATATAATCAAGCACCACTAAAATGTTAGTGTGCCAAGGAAAGGCAGTTAAGTATTGAAATATATACAGTAATAAATATCAAAAACAGTACTGGGAATATCATTTTCTCACTTTTTTTCTTTTCTAGAATGTAAGATCCTTAAATAGAGAATGTTCGTGCGCCAATGAAAGGCAGATAAGTAGAGAAATATATACACTAATAAATATTAAAATAAAGGAAATCAAGTGAAATGGGTATCCATGTATCCAATACACTTCACTAACAAACACATACCTGAGACTCAAATCTCTGACACACTGGTTTCATCTGCTTCTACGTTGTTGGTGTTCTGTGCCCACTCTTCTTCCACCTTTTCCTCGGCCTAAATTCAAATACCTTACTCCAATGGTTCTCACAAACCATTCATGTTTCCTCTTGCATATCATATGCCCAACAACTATTCCAATTATCACTCCACATCCATATCCCATCAACATGAATTCCCAATCAAATTCACTTGTAGACTCTGTCTCTGGTGGAGAATCTGGCTCCTCAGCATATCCACATTCCTTCGACAATGGGAATCCACATAGTCCTGAGTTCCCCTCAAATGAAGTGTTTTCAAATGTTTCAAACTGTCTGCCTCGGGGAATAGGCCCGACGAGGAGGTTTTGTGAGAGGTCCAAGACTGCAAGAAATGTCAGACTCGTTAGTTGCCAAGGTATCTCCCCTGAAAGCCTGTTCATGGAGAGATCTAATGACTCGAGCTTTATAAGATTTCCAAATGATGATGGGATGACACCAGTGAGACTGTTACTAGACAAGTTGAGCACAATGAGCGACCTAAGATTCCCTATGGATTCTGGAATCTTACCTTGAAATTTGTTGTTTGAGAGATCGACAGCTCTGAAGATGGTAATGATCTTCACCAGTTCCATTTCTTGTCCTTTGTTAGTCACTGTCACAGAATCTCGATAGTAGCTGTTTCCAATATACTTTGACTGTGACTCATTCTCCTCAACCATCATCATGGCTTTCCAGGACCAAAAGTATTTTGATGGCAAATTACTCGTAAATTTGTTGTGAGAGATGTCGATAATACTCAACTTGGAGAAGGAAGAATCAGTTAGTGAAGACTCAATGGGACCATGGAATCTATTTGATCGCAAAACAAGAACTAGCAACTCTGGCAAACTCTCCAACCAAAAAGGGAACACATCATTAATCTGATTATTACCAAGGTCTAGAACCTCAAGCATTCTGCAGTTGGCCAGTGACCTTGGTAATGGTCCTCCGAATTGATTGGTGTTTAGGTCAAGTGTCCTCAAACTGGTTCCATTTGTAAAAGTTTGAGGAATGCTTCCATGCAAGTTGTTGCCCCTTAATTTCAGTACTGAAAGAAACGTGCTAAAGTTTCCCAAGCATTTCGGTAGTAAGCCACTTATCTGGTTATAAGACAAATCAAGGAGCTGAAGCAAACTTAACCTGCAGATCAATGAAGGGATTTCTCCTGTCAGTGCATTGTTTGAGATTGAAAAGAACTTAGTGTTGGGTGGCAGAATTGGAAGTGATCCTTGAAGCCTGTTTTCAGAGAGATCTAGTGACTCAAGCTTTGTAAGGTTCCTTAGAGACGATGGAATTAGGCCTGTGAGACTGTTGTGAGACAAATCAAGAACAGTGAGTGCCTTGAGATTCCCTATGCATTCTGGTATTTCTCCTTGAAATCTATTATCTGAGAGATCAACAACTTTGAATATGGTTATGATGTTCACCAGTACCATTTCTTGTCCTTGCTTCATAATTGTCACAGAATCGTGATAGTAGCCATTTCCCATATACTCCAACTGGGATTTATCCTCATCTATCATCATCATGGCTTTCCAATTACAAAAGTATTCTGTTGGCAAATGAGATGTAAAATTGTTGTGAGTAAGGTCCAGGATATGCAACATGGAAAAGGAAAAATTGGTTCGAGGATGCCCAATGGGGCCATGGAAGTTATTCGATCGCAAAACAAGAACTTGCAAGTTTGGCAAAGTGTCCAACCAAAAGGGGAATGTGTCATTTATCTGATTGTTTCCAAGTTCCAAAACCTCAAGGTTTTTGCAGTTGGCTAAAGACCTTGGTAATTTCCCTTCTAATTCATTAGCATTAAGGTCAAGCATCCTCAAAACACTTCCACCTGCAAATGTCTGAGGAATGGTTCCATGAAAGTTGTTCCCTCGTAGTTTTAGTACTGAAAGAAAGTTGCTAAAGTTGCCCAAACAATGCGGTATTATGCCACTCAACTGGTTCTTAGACAAATCAAGGAATTGAAGAGAAATGGCTGTGCATATCAGTGAAGGAATTTCTCCTTCAATTTTATTGTTAGAGGCCGAAAAGAATATGGTGGAGCGTGGCGGAATAGGTAATGACCCTTCCAGCATGTTGAAGCTAAGGTTAAGAGATAGCAGGTTACTCCATGGAAGAATGGCTGGAGGTTGTTCCCAACCGTTTAGCATGTTGCGAGAGAGGTCTAAATGTTGCAAGAATTTCCCTATATTCCATAACCATTTGGGTATTTGGCCTCGAATTTTATTGTTGGAAAGGTCTAGCTCCCACAACATCTCTTGGTTTCGTAAGAAATCTGGGAATTCACTTATGTTGCAAGATGACAATCGCAGTTCCTCAAACTGAGGAGAAACAGAGTTGAACGAGGCATTGGTGATCAGTGATAGATTATTATTTGAGAGATCAAGAACAAATAGATTTTCAAGATTTTGAAACATGTCAAGCTCCACTGTGCCACTAAAGTGATTCAAAGAAAGGTCGAGAACTGTAAGGTTTCTGAGTTTAGAGATTGATCTCGGAATAGGCCCATCGAATTCATTGTCACTCAAATCAACCTGCTTCAAGGATGACAGAGTTAGATTGAACTCATTGAGATAGCCGGTGAGTCGATTTCGACTGAGGTCTAAGATCTCACACAATGGTAGTGCAAACAGAGAAAGAATTGGTCCTGTCAGTTGATTAGATGAAAGGTCTAAATGAACAAGTTGGGATAGGTTTGTAAGTGAAGGTGGAATCAACCCAGAGAATTGGCATCCAGAGAGATTCAAATGATTCAGGTACTTCAGATTGCCAATTGAATTTGGGAGCTCCCCAGAGAAACTTGTTTCTGAGAGATCCAAGAATCTAAGAGAGTTGTTTCCTGAGTGAATTTCAGGAAAATAACCACTAAGGCCTGGATTGCCCCCCAAAGCAAGCTTCTTTATGTTTGTGAACCAACGATTACTTCGTAGAAATTGTCCATACAGACCACAAGATTTGAGTGAGAGAGATTTCAAAGAAGACAGATTCCCCAGAACATCACGTACTACAGATGATGAGATGTTTACTTGATCCAGATGAAGTTCTCTTAAACCGGACAGGTCTTGAACAAGAGTTCTCAGGCTGAACTTTTCGAGTTTCAACTGAGAGTCATAAAAGGAAGAGAGATCAAGAGAAACCAACCCTGTCAGTTGCAATATTTCAAAAGGAATTTGGCCTGAAAATGATGAATAAGAGAGATTAAGATGGGTTAACCTTTTGAGCAGACCCAAACCAGATGGTATCGGAGATGAATTGAAGTGGTTGTAAGCAAGGTTGAGCCTTTGAAGCATGGCGAGGTGGAAGAGGGTGCTGTTGGAATGAAGAGGGCCAGAAAGACAGCTGTTGCTAAGGTCGAGGCCGATCACATTACCAGTGTCCATGTCGCATGTGACTGCATCCCAATAACAGCAATCAATATGGGCCTTCCAAGATGCCAACTTTAGACAGGAAGAAGAAGCAAACTCCACTAGAGAAAAGCTTTGTTTCAGTTGCAGCAAAGCAGAGCTCTGGTCGTCATGACATATTCTGTGGCCTAGAGCTGGGGACAAAGTAATAACGATTAGGAAGTCAGAGAGTAAGAAGAGGAATGGTTGAAGCAATGGCCTCATATTTCCAAGAGAGACAGAGAGAGAGAGAGAGAGAGAGAGAGAGAGAGATTGGGTGAATGAATGACAGGGAGAAGATCAATTCATTTTATTTTTGGAAGAGTTGATCCTCATTGGTCCAGTAAAGACGTGAAGCTAGGTGCATGAACGCTGCCTGGATGAATCAAGAAATTTAGTGTTTTCAAAGACCAAATTAATGGAGAGTAAAATATCAAATTGAGTTGAGCAGCTCACCTACTACCTAAACTTTGAAAAATAAACCCAAAGTCACTTAGGAGGGCCATTGAATCGTCAACAGGTGCCATAGATGACCCCATTAGTATTTACAAGTCATTTGGAAGACTTCAGCTTCAACTTGGAAGATTCAATTATGTATACACATACTTGTCATGGTGGGCTAGGATGAAACTTGGACGGTTGGGTTGGGTTGAAACTGAGCCTAGTTTTAGCGAAGAACATTTAACCACGAGTCCGACCAAACACGAGCTCATCAACCTTGCACTAAAATTAGCGTGATTTGGTTTGATTTCAACCGTATGATCGTTTGCTAAAAAAATGGAAGATGTGCATCAAGACTGCATGAAGTCCTCCATTGATCAATTTATCAAATCAAGTGTTAAAGAGGAGTATATTAAAGAATGTTATAACTTTGGTCTCTCTATTTAATTCTGAATGTTATAACTGTACGAGTCTCAGACTAGCCCAAGGTACTTTAATATATTATATAAAACAATTTTTTATAAAAAAAAAAACACTTTATATTTATATAAAACTTGATAAAAAAAATATATATTTCAATAAAAAAAAATGTATCTAAAACTTTATATATCCATATAATGGGATTCGAACTTTGGGCCTTAACATTGGGCCCTCAGGCCTGGCCAGCGTAAGCCCAATTATAGCCTCATCATAAGATTAGGCTTCAATTTCAGGCCCATGATTCTATCGGGCCTAGTCTTGGGTCAGGCCTTTTGGGCTACTTTTTAGGCTAGGCCTAGCAAGGCTCGGGCTGACCTAGGCCTGTGCACAGTCACAGCCCTAAACCTACCGAACTTCTCAAAGCTTGTACGATTCAATCCAGCCACGGAATTAAGTTGATCTTTAGGGTACTATATATATATATATTAATTTATGTTTACTTTTCTAAGGATTCTTTTTCTTTTTCATTTTTGGTAGGTGGACGATACAACCAGAATTTAAGATAGGTACTATTAGCTAGGAGACATAAAAACCTTATCTCTCTTGAAATGAACCTTATCCCTCTTGAAATGATCTAGTTATGAGGTAATTGAATTCTAAAAATATATTTGGTGGCGTAGTTGATGCTATAGATAATATGGCATGTTGACGGTGTTTTTGAAATGAATCACCTCTGTCAACCTTACATGTCCCAATAAAATACACCTTCGTAGGGCATGTTTGGCACAACAAATTAATGATGAGAGGAACCAAACTCCATTGATTCTCTTTGAATAAAAGAAAATATTTAAGGAAATTAATAAATCAAAAGAAAGAAATATGACTCCTTTCATTAAAATACTACAACAATTTCTCACTTATTTTAATAAATAGAAATATCTCAAAGAAATTCTGATGTTTCTTATTTAAACACTTATTTTTAGTATCACTCTACGATTTATTCTTCTTTTTTTTTTTTTTTGACAATGTCTTAAACTACATTCCTTGGATTTAGAGATAATACACCACATACAAAGCACTAAAATGTGTCTATAATTGTTCGAAAGCTAGAGCATTTTCTCCAAGCTACTTTACTACTTTATCTCGACTTCTTGAGTGTTCTAGAGATTTATACTATTATCATGGAAAATGGCCCCATTTCGGAACTCATATAGAAAAGTTCATCAAGGAAACAACTATAACTCTATTCTGCTGAGCTATTTAATGAAATTTCAGTTACCCAAACTATATATATATATATATAGTTTTAAAAACTCAACCTGCAATAGATGTCAATACCTAATTATTGCACTATCTAGGGATGCACATAACAAAAATTGTCTTGTAGGGAGCACAATAATCAAAATAATTTTTTTTTTTATGGCAGTCACTTTAACCATTAACAACAACATTATAAGGGTGCAAGGCCTAGATTCGTTACTTTATATTATTCCATCATCCTTGGTCTTTAATAATGTTGTAGTATTATCATCATAAGATTTAATTATTTCAAGTGAGAATATATAATAACAAAATATTCTAGAAATTTGAGAGAAGTGGCCTCTGTGATGATGGACATTGTAACCGTGAAGGCTCTTTGCTGTTATGACCAATATTATTTTTGTTTTAGACTTTAACCAAATCACTTTATCGCTCACTTAGCTCTTGGGATCTCTAGTTCAAAGTTTGAGTATATATCATATGCAACTTATCAATTGGCATTGGTCTTATCTCCCTTTATGGGTACAAATTCTGCATGTGTGTCCTCTTCCTGTTTAAAGCCTTTTACAGCCGGCCAAGCTTTGTACTTTTTAACAATCCCATCTTATTTGATTTTGGAAAGATGACTACCTCCCCCCCCCCCCACCCCCCAAAAGAAAAAAAAGTTAAAGCACATAAGATCAGATCTAAGGTCCAATGGTCGATAACTAACCTGAGTTATTAGGTTTTATATCTGAATTAGTATGGTAGTAGATGTTGTAGACACAAACTTTGTGCGTAAATCCGTAACACGAAAAATATGTAACAAATTCAATAAATGAATATTTTTTATAAAGAATAGGTATAATCTCTTTGATTTTTACACTCTTTTACGAAAGAGTAAAACCTCTGATTTTTTGTCAACGGAATCCAAGGGTCTAACGACATATTTCTTGAATTCAGGTGTTGATGATGCTTGACTGTAGGAGAATCGTTTCTTTTCGTGGCTTCGCGCTTGATTCGAAAAGAAGAGAAACATCGTGAATCTCGCTCTTAGGGCTGGATTTGTGGCGTAGTTCTGAAATGCAAGAAGTCTTCTTCTTTTTAGAAACGAACTGTTGTTGATGGAGAGACTGAAAAGTATGCCTTGAGTCTTCAAGCTTCTGGAGAGCTATGGAGATGATGCTTTGGGAGTCTTCTTCTCTCTAAAGCTTCTTGCTTCAAGTCTTTAGCCAAAAGTCCCTTCTTTATGTAGAATGAGGTATTCATAGACTTAGGGTTAGAATCTTGTCAAACCCTTGATTGGGTGTTGATTTGATGCTCTTACCCATTTTAGTTTAAAAGAGTGATTGCACATTTCTTGTTTGGAGAGAAGTGCGATTTATGGAATTATTTGTATTCCATGAGCGGCATAACCTTCCTTATTTACCCAAGAGAATCTAGATTTGATTTTATTCAAATCTCTCTCATGCGGGTCCCATGCAAGTAGTTTGAGCTTGTTAATGGACTTAAGACATGTGGACTTGGTCTTTTGGGTTATTGTTTTAAAACCTAGTCCAGGCCAAATGGATTTATCCATGTTTTTGGGCTTACTTTATGAGTGTAAGGCCCATTTATGGAGTTTTGACATTTTGTATACATTTGTGAGGGTTTAGGCCCTTAGTTGCAATTTGTGCAAAATTCAGGCGTCTACAAATGCCCCCTTAAGGATGTGTTGACAGAAGCATGGGTGACGCGGGTGATGGCGGTGCATCCTTAATCCTTTCACCTTAGTCAAACTTAATTGATTGGTTACTTTCAGGTCAAAATCATAGTGGGACCCACAATTTATTTGAGGTGGGTCCGCTTGGGTTCACGTTCACCTTAGTGAGGAGGATAACTCCGTATAGCCACTTACTTAAAACTACCAATGGGTGAATGAACAATTGCCTCCAAAGGTACCTAGTTGAACACTAGTAAAATTGTACCCAGATTTTTTTCTTTCAAATATGATTGTTTGACCATCTTTGAACCGAAATAAAAGTGGGACTTGGAAGTATCTTGGGACAGATCTACATGTATTCATGTTCACCTTAGTGGAGAGAATGACTCTGTATAGTCGCTTGCTCCAAATCGCCAATGGGTGAATGAGAAATTTCTTGCAAACATGCGTACTTGATCATTGATGAAAACTGTACCCAAAACTTTTTTTTTTGTTTTTGATTGTAACCATATGGCTTTCATTAATTGTAGTAGATTCCGATCACACCTATATTATGGCGTTGTCGAGCGAATTGTTGAACAATAGTGTAGTGCACATGGTTACGACGACTCAAAGATTCACAGTTGACAGAGACTTTGTGTAATGCACGGTATCAATGGAAACAAGAGCGAGGCAGAAGGGAGCCACCGTGAGCAATATTCCTTTCTTTCTTTTTTTTAAGTCCTGAGTTTTCTTCTAGGAAGACACTTTTTGTTAGAAAGTTTCTAAAACCAGTACCATTGTTATTTCTCCTGTAAGAAACAAGGCTAGGGTTTGTTAAAACCGTCTTCTCTCTTCCCATGAATTCATTGTTTATAAAACCGAGATGATCATGACTCGCCTCCTTCCTCCATTACTCTTAAGCAAATCTGGAAAAAAAAAAAAAACTGTTTGTCAAAGATTTGGCTTCTAGTAGTACCAAGGGTGGAAATCTCGTAAGAAAGCTTCTCTTAATCTCTTTGTCCAGACCGATCTCGTTGTCTAATTGATCTTCATCAATGTTGTTGAAAACATCTTCACTTTGTCATCATCGTTATGCTACCTGTGTGCGGATCCGACGTGTGTGGTCTTCACTTTCTCTGACCCTCGTATTAGCACCAGAGAAACGATGTCGTTATAACAGGAGGATCGGTTCATATGCCTTGTAAAGAGGCCTTCCATATCTGGCAGACTCCAATCCAACTGATGATGTAGTAGCTGCCTTTGCAATAAGCCACATCAGCGAACAGTCTCTGACCACCTCACCTAAACTACTCATCGGTGACTGCCACGTGAGGATTATTGAGCATGGAACCCAGCATTGACGATTCTGGTGGAATTTCCCTTTCAAGTGATTGTTCTTGAAACCATTGAACAATTGCTGCAACAACAACTTTCATGATTTTGCACCAAGGTAACCGCCGTCTCTCTTTCTCTCTTTTTGTTTTTGTTTTTGTTTTTTTCTTTTTTTTGTTTATAGGACGCCACTCAGGCTTGCTAGCTATCGCAACCCTCTTTTTGTAGAGACGATGACACTATCATCTGGTTGCTTCTGCCATGACCAAGTCATTAAATTAATGGAAGGCTCTTTTAAAAGCATCATGTTTGCTGCGCCACCATCTAATTCATCTCTGCACAAATCCAAGCACACAATCTTTGCTTAATCCACATATTTTGAACTGTTTCCTTTGGACCCAGGGAAGAACTAAAGTATTCTTTAGTTTCCCTGATATTTGCTACCATGCCTTCTTGAAAAACATCAATTGATTCCTTCGCTATAAGGATTCTTCTATCACATACATAGAACGACATATAGGCCTTTTATTCCAACACGGATCCCTTGCTCACTTAGACAACCTGATTTTCATCAAGAGAGTGTCACATTCCACTTGATGTGTGAACCATGCAGCAATAGTGGCCTGAATGAGTACTAATGGCATGGAAGATAACCCCATAACAAGTACACTTCAGATCTCCTTGATAAGAACCGGTGATGAAAGGTTTCCAGTCCAGTGTAGTCCAAATTCACCTTTGTTATTGATCTATTGTCCATGAACATGTAAATCAAATTGTTTCTGGTAGATAATAAGGACATAAAGAGCCTTGTGACCCATAAATTATTTGAGAGCATGTACTTTATGCTTGTGGTTTTGACAATGACACTGCCTCTTTCCTTTATCTCTAACTGCTCCATGGTCATAAAGTATCTAAGTTCCTTATGCAATGAATCCACTTTGATCATTTCATGACTCAAATCCAAGCATGGATCGATTTGTTGGAGTAGTAAATACATTGTAAGCACTTCACTTGATCCCTGAGATGATCACCAAAGATCTTGTGGACAACACTTTTCTCATTGGATTTAGATACACTTGGCATACCCGATAGTAAGCAGCACTTATGCATTGATTCCCACAAGTTAGCCATATTCTCATGTGCATCCTCCTATCTAGCATTCTAGAAATTTCGAGTAATGCACCCTAGTCTATGACAAGACCTTTATGAGCCAATATTCTCCCGATTGAGTAGAACAGTATGGTAAGAAGAATGACATTTTCCACTTTGTAATTATGTCGCAAAAGGCTTTGTGCATATCAGGCATTACCATATTACCCAATTAGGAAAAAAAAAATATTCCCAAAATTTTGCAAACTAGTCATAATTCTTTGAAACATAATCCCAATCCAACCCATGTTCGAAAACATCCTTGCCACCCGAATGCTTTTATGTCAAAGACTTTTGAAGTAGGTTCCTAGAATCCGAACTGGGCTCAAAATGAGAATTTCTGACTTTTTTTTTTTTTAACAAGTCACAACTTAATGTGAATTCTCTTTTTATTTTTATTTTTTTGGAATAGGTATTCATATTTGGGCAATAACACTCTTGTATCTTGACACTTGGAGACGATTTCTCTTACTTTGTGGAATCATCATGACTTTTGATAAGACAATTTTTTTTTTAATTTCAAATTATAGAATTGTGGTGTATCTTGTTCTTCTTGTATCTTCTTTGCAGGAAAATCATTCAGCATTAAACTTTAAGAGAGAAGATTCGCCAATACTGTTGTCCGTCTTCCAGTAGGATGGTGCTTCACATCATCACCTTGCCTTGACAGTAGACATGTTCCACAGGGTCTACGCGGGTGATCCTGGAGATAGACGCGATGTCCTCTATCTTCTAGCAGGATGGTGGTACTCATTGTCACTTACCTCAACAGTGGACATGTTCCACAGGTTGAAGTATAGTGGTCCTGGAAACGGGGTATTGATGCCAGATTTCAGAGTATACGGAACATCCTTCAACCTTCATATCCTTTAAAGAGAAGATTCGCCAATACTATTGTCCATCTTCCAGTAGGATGGTGCTTCACATCATCACCTTGCCTTGACAGTGGACATGTTCCACAGGGTCTACGCGGGTGATCATGGAGATCGATGCAGTGTCTTTTATCTTCCAGCAGGATGGTGGTATTCATTGTCACTTACTTCAACAGTGGACTTGTTCCATAGGTTGAAGTATGGTGATCCTGGAAACGGGGTATTGGTGCCAGATTTTAGAGCATGCTGAGCATCCTTCAACCTTCATATCCTTCAGAGAGAAGATTCGCCAATACTGTTTCCGTCTTCCAGTAGGATGGTGCTTCACATCATCGCCTTGCCTTGACAGTGGACATGTTCCACAGGGTCTACGCAGGTGATCCTGGAGATAGAAGTAGTGTCCTCTATCTTTCAGCAAGATGGGGGTATTCATTGTCAACTTGCCTCAACAATGGACTTGTTCCATAGGTTAAAGTATGGTGATCCTAGAAACGGAGTATTGGTACCAGATTTTAGAGCATGTTGAGCATCCTTCAACCTTCATATCCTTCAAAGAGAAGATTTGCTAATACTGTTTTCGTCTTCCAGCAGGATGGTGCTTCACATCATCGCCTTGTCTTGACAGTGGACATGTTCCACAGGGTCTACGTAGGTGATCCTAGAGATAGATGCGATGTCCTCTATCTTCTAGTAGGATTGTGGTACTCATTGTGACTTACCTCAACAGTGGACATGTTCCACAGGTTGAAGTATAGTGGTCCTGGAAATGGGGTATTGGTGTCAGATTTTAGAACATACGGAACATCCTTCAACCTTCATATCCTTCAGAGAGAATATTTGCCAATACTGTTTCCGTCTTCCAGCAGGATGGTGCTTCACATCATCGCCTTGGCTTGACAGTGGACATGTTCCACAGGGTCTATGCAGGTGATCTTGGAGATAGATGCAGTGTCTTCTATCTTTCAGCAGGATGGTGGTATTCATTGTCACTTACTTCAACAGTGGACATGTTCCACAGGTTAAAGTATAGTGATCCTGGAAACGGGGTATTGGTGCCAGATTTCAGAGCATGCTAAGCATCCTTCAACCTTCATATCCTTCAGAGAGAGGATTATTTTCTATTATGGGATTTCTATAAATTGTTGCATTTTTGTCATCCTCTTTTTTGTTTTTTTTTCATTTATAACCATGTCTTTGATATATATGCTTGTCTTCTCATCATTTTTTCTTTGTAGGGCGTGGTCTTCTTTAAAAATTTTTCTTCTACATCCCAAAGCCCAAGTATGACTATCGTGACGGATGAGGATGATACCATAGAAGAAGGAACTACT
>JAOXJP010056800.1:0-15810 GCA_025762735.1 Platanus orientalis | reverse complement strand
TAAAGGGAACGATATCCGAAGCGATTCCAAAGAAGAAGAAACCCTAATTAGTTGCAGAGTCTTTCTTTCTTCTTCTCTACGGAACGAGAGATGACGAGTGCCGAGATAGAAAGCGCAGTGCTTAGGCAAGAACTTAAAAAGTACGAGTAAGAGGGCGACGGCGACGGGATTAGAAACCTGCCGCATAATATTTACGATGAAACCATGTATGTTCAAAAAGGATTTAGGGCTTTTTGCCCTCTTCGATTGGGCGCGATTTGGGGATTTCATATTCATCGAGGTGGAGAACGTGGGCCCCAGTCGCTAACCGTGGTTTTGAAACCACGGTTTAAGGCGCATATGTGTCAAGCGCATATCATTCCGCATATGGTTTTTCCGCATACAATCCGCTCCGGATGAGAAGGGGTCTTCACTTATATCAACTAACCGCGCTGCGCTGATCAGCTTTCCAACCAACAGAAAAGAAAATGACAACTTGGGTATAAGAAAATAAATTAAATAAAAAATAAAAATAAAGGAAGACAGTAATGTGACCAAACTGAGAGAATGTCCCAAAACGTCCTCACCAGCACCAGTTCAAACTTCAAACCGTGTTTGTGAAATTTTAATTCCTTGAAAGAAGATCAAGTGGTTGCTGCAAATGCCATCGTCAAGCTTATTTACGCGGTCTAAGGTGTATTATAGATAGAAGCTCTCGCCATGTAATGGCAAGCTCTCTCAAACCCACTACGCCTTCTCCATGGCCACTCTCTCTGAACCCAAACCCAACACAACGCGAAAGCCCAAACACAAGCCTACTGCCTTCTGTGCTGCGGTTGAAAAGAGAGGCCAACTTCTCAAGAATATCATGTTTCCTCAAGCACACCACCCCCACTCCGTAGCCGATACTCGCAAGCCAAACCGCAAGCGCAAGCCCAAACTCAAGTTCACCAACTTCTCTTCTGTAGTTTCAAAAAGAGGGAGAGTCTTCAAGGATATCATGAAATCTCTCCTTGGTTTTAAGAAGAATGAAACCCAATCTCTTTGATTGAAGAGATTGCACTCTCGCTGTGCTTTGAGATGATCCAACTCATGAACGAGTTCAGTACTGTTTTATTATCTTCTTGTATTTTCTTCTACATCTGCTTGTCAGATCTTTTTTTTTCGTTTCATTTTTACTTATTTATTTTGTGAGATTTTCTTTTCCTTTCTATTTGGGAAGACAGGAGGATTAGTGGCTAGTAGGTTAGCAAGGTGAAGAGGGGTTTTTGGAATCCAGGTCTGTGGTATAAAAGCGGCGTTTGGAAACGAGAAGGGCTTCATATGGTTATTGTTTGTTGTTGAAGCATAAATTACAGACGGATGCATCTTTCTTATTGTTTGTTCAGACTTGTCAAAATGCAAAATAAAGAAAAAGAAGAGTTGTTTTTGTTTCTTGGTGTCATTTTGTCTGATTTAGTGAGGAAATAAATATCGTTATTTTAGATAAGCGTTTACTTTTGTTAAATATTCTAGGGTTGGTGAGTGAGAATAAAGTCTAACGTTGTAAGGAACATAAAATCCTATTGGCAGAAAAGAAAGGATTTGAATTTTAGATGTTTGACCAAAGCATTTGGTGGATAAGAAGAAAATGAAATCTCCTCTTTTCTTCTTATTTTTTATTTTATTGATATATATAAAAAAATGAAAGCTCTTGGTGCCATAGACCACCACCCATCAATATTATTATTATTTGATAAAAAGGATCTCATCAAAGAAGAACAATATATAATCGCAAAAGAGCTAACTTAATTAGGACTGACTCCAACCAAAGGGAACGTGGATAGCAACCTCGTCAATCCATGGGCCACTAATGCAGGAGAATAGAGGACAAAGAAGAACAAGAAAGAAAACAACAATAACAAGAAATAAAAATATGAACAATAAGAAAGGGAACAAGAATATAAAAAACTAATTGTGAGCAATCCCTACCTACGATCCAAGGTAATCCCCACTTGAATTTCAAGTTAGGCATAATTTGAAAAAGAGGAAGAGGCATCACTCATGGGAGTCAAAACCAGCAAACTTCTTTATTAATTCATCATAGCATAATCAAAACAATATGGAGGGCATCTTTTTATAGCCAAAGAGAAGCCCTTTAATTTCCTTACAATTCACAGTTTAAAAATATAAAAAAAGAAACTCTCTAAAATATAGAAAACTCTCTAAAACATAATAAAGAAACTAAATTATAAAAGAAAATACTTTTCAAAAAGATTTTTAATTTTAAAAAATAAGACTTCTAAGATTCATTTTTGTCACTTGTTGATATCCCCTTAGTATTTTGGCCATAAATACTCCAAATCACAACATATTATCAAACTATTGGTCTTATTGGAAAGGTAATTGAATAACCTTTCAAATGGCACCAAAATTAAGCCAAAAAAGCTAACTTTTGACCTTAGCAAACTTGGTTTAAAAGTAAGTAACAAGACTACAACTTAAAACTCTAAATGATTATAGGATTATATTTAACAAAAGAAAAATGATAATAGGACTACTAACATAATCCAACTCAAATAAAGACTCGAATCAATAACTTTGACTTCAAATAATGTGTCAATGATAGATGTTCCTTTATCTTCTTGTGTGGACCCCACCAAGAGATATGTGGTATTCCATGTCTTCATCAAACCCCTTTATTCAAAGAAAAAAAATTCAACTTTAAGTTTTGTAGAATGAAAAGATCAACAACATTGGGGAGCTTAAACTATATATCTTGAAAACCAATCCTCCATCAATCAGATAATGATGTAATCATGTCGCCTTGTAAGCATTTGATATGAGAAAGGCCTCATAATCGACCTATTCCCATGCCTTAACTGAAGTGACATTGAAATGATAGACTGTTAGATCATGAACTTTGAATAACACCACAAGAGGCTATAAGTTTACACAGGTTTGCACTTGGCCTTCCACTTTCAACATGTCAAGGACTGGATCAACAATGTCTTATTACACCACGGACTCATGAATTGGTGTGGCCATCATAATATGTTGAATATCATCCTGGTCTAGTATTTGCTTCCCATTAGATGGCTAGTCACAAATTGAGGCACCAATGTGGCACTCATCTATGATCAACATTGGTCCTTCAATCAACTTGTCACAAGTAATATTAGCATATTCCACATTAGTGTCTGCACTTCGGGCATTTTCTTTAATTTCTCAGATTTCAACCTCAGACTTTTCTTCCATAACTTGTAACTCAACTTTGTGTTGTAACACACCATACTCAAATTAGGTATATTTAGAGGATCTGGACTTGACTCTAGATGTTTCATTTGAACCCTTAGTATTTGGGAGTAAGAGGGCTACCTTCGATACTTAAGGGACCTAGACATGGCTTACAGTGGACTGGAAAAACCTTAGACCATTTGGGTTGGACATTGGAAACCCAAAATAAAGAACCTAAAATTCAAAAAATCCCAAGTGTGACCTATCACAAGATCTTGAATTGGGCATGAGTGTGACCGATCATGAATCTTCTAAGCGATCACAAGGGCTTGACTGATCACAAATATAGGTCACAACCTATGAATTTCTTTGTTCTGAGTAGGAAATTACAACTTGTAAAACCCATGACCGATCACGAGATCTCTGATCGATCACAGGTGTGACCAATCATGAGTGTGATCGATCATAAATGTCTTGATCGGTCACAGCTTGAAAATCAAGAAAAAGTTAAAACACATACAAAATGACGTGTCATGACCTCATTTGACCTCCACAAGAGTGGGATCTCATTTTAAACTAATTCTATACCATATTAGACCTCATTTGGGTCCATTAGACCATTTGAAATATATAGAGAAAGAGAGAGAGAGAGAGAGAGAGAGAGAGAGAGAGAGAGAGAGAGAGAAGTGGGAGGCTTAGGAGAAGAGATGAAATCTATCTTCTTCAAGTGTTGGTAAGTTGCTAGAACCTAGATCTAGCCTAAACTAGTTGAGATTTTTAAATTTTTACCTTAGTTTATGTATTATAACCATAGAATACTTTGTTTACTCATAGAGGAAGGTTGGATAAAGACAATGGAGTTTTGTTGGAGATTTCTCTTCAAGACAAGAAGGATTAGCTTTGAGTGAGTGGATATACATTTTATGCACACTTTCTTTTCCTACGATCTTAGATTAGCTGGGAATAAACTTTGGTTTAGTGGATTTACACATATATCTATTGCGAATATTGATTTCCTTGAATTGGTTGTTAGGTCCTTTGATTTGAGCATGTTAGGAAGTTCTTACTACCCTATTTTCATGAGTTCTTGGATTATTGAGCTATTTACATAGAGACATAACCAGTCTTGGATTTGACTTCAATCCTAATACCTCCTCTTCTACCTGAAGGCTCTACAACTCATTTGTCAAAGCCACCAGCAAGGTTCAACTACCTTCTCAACCCTCCAAAAAGGGTAAGGAGAAATTGGAGCCCCAAAAGCCTTATCAAAGGCTAAAGGGAGTTGAGAAGAGACCAAACACCTCATTCAAGGAAAAAACTCCCATAAATCAAGGTAGAGCTTAGGAAAACCATCCTAAGCCCTATCTCGGTCCTATGCTCAAGTTCTTAAAGGTACACCCAAAGACCAACCTTATTTCTATGCTAAGGAGACATCAAATAAGTTTCAAGCCAATAAGGCCTCTACCTCAAAAGGGTATCAAGGGGATGCCTCTACTTCTACGATGGTCAAAGGACAATCTATGAAACATAGAAGACCACAACAATCCTTTAAAAATGAACCACCTAGAAGGTACACCTCATAATCCTATAACTCAAGAAGGCCCCTATTCTATTGCTTATATTGCAGACTAAAAGGGCATATCAAAGTGGATTGTAGGAAGAGGGCAAATGATATTAAGTCCCAAAGGATGCAAACTTCAAGGAAAAGGCATGTTGGGAATAATGTCAACAAGAAAAACTATTTTCAAAAAGTTACAAATCTGAATCTTCAAAGGAAGAAGGAGTTGGACCAATACCAAAATGCTAAGAGGAAAGCTCCCAAAGCCCCCATTATGAAAAGGAAATGGGTGAGAAAGGAGGAAACCAAGTGCTTGATCATTCACTCTGCTCTTAGAGCTGAAAGCACATCAAGATGGTATTTTGATAGTGGGTGCTTAAGGCACATGTTTAGTAAGAGGGACTTGTTTGCTCAACTTGTGAAAACCCAAGGTGGATATGTTACCTTTGATAATGGTAACATCGCTAAGATCTTAGGGGTTGGGACCATAGTCACCCCGGCATTCCACAACTCACCAAAACCATATATGTGCAAGGTTTAAAGCACAATTTAGTGAGTATAAGTCAAATTTCTGATAAGGGATTCCTTGTGCAATTTGAGAAAGATGGATGTCCCATCAAAGAACCTCACAATGGCAAAATACTTACCAAAGGAGTAAGGACAAGTGACAATTTCTATATTATAGATCCCCACCTCCCAAGTGATAGACACTTATCTCATATCCCAACAAAATCTTTGGCAGTAAATATTAGGTCATCCCAACTTCATGGATTTTGCCAAACTTAGCAAGAAGGGAATAGTCAAAGACCTACTTAAGTTAAGTAAGATTGACAACCCCTTGTGCAAATGTTGTCAAATGGGCAAACAAACTAGAGCCTCTCATAAAAAGACTACCATAATAGGGACTTATGGACCCCTAGAGCTTCTTCACATAAACTTAACTAGTCATACCCGAACAGAGAGCATAGGTGGTAGAAAAGACTTCATGACGGTGGTTGACGATTTCTTCAGGTTTACATGGGTAACATTTCTAAGAGAGAAATCTGAGGCTTTCAATGAATTCTTAAATATTTTAAAGAGAATTCAAGTTGAAAAAAAGTTAACCATCAACCACATTCGTAGTGATCATGGAAGGGAATTTGAGAATCATAAATTCTTAAATTGGTATGAAGAGTTGTAAGTGAAACATGAATTTTCAGCCCCTAAAACTCCTCAACAGAATGGAGTGCCTGAAAGGAATAATAGAACTCTTCTAAATATGACCATGTCAATGCTTATAAGTAAGAACATAGCTAAAATATGTTGGGATAAGGCAATTAACACCACTTGCTATGTCTTAAACTAGGTCTACCTTAGATTGGGAATTGACAAAACATCCTATAAATGGTGGAGTGAGAAAAAGCCAACGGTTAAGTATTTTAAAGTATTTGGTAGTACTTCTTATGTCCCTAAGATACTCTACTATTAGTAGAGCTTATAATGTCTATAACATAAGGACTTTCACCATGGAAGAGTCAATTAATGTAGCTGTAGATGATCATGAAACAACTTAAGTGTAAGGAGACTTACCCATTATATTGCTTGACCATGAGGATGAGAGCTAGCTCATCTTACTTGGAGATTGAGAGATCCCAAACTAATTAAAAAGATCACTCATCTCAAACTAGTTTTGAGGATGATGTTGAAGAAATTCAACCTCACCTAAGAACAAGAGGTTCACCAAAGGATTGTCACAAGATGACATTATTAGTGATTCCAACACTGGAGTGAAGACTTGGAGACAAATTGAGAACATCCTAAGTCACTTTTTATTCACATCCAAAATTGAGCCAAAACGGGCCAAAAAGGCTCTAAATGATTCCGATTGGATCATAGTCATGCAAGAAGAACTAAATTAATTTCAAAGAAATGATGTACAATTCCTTATAAAAAGGTCACGTGACAAGAATGTCATTGGTACTAAATGGATTTTTAAGAACAAACATGATGAACATGGTACGGTGACAAGGAACAAAGCTAGACCTATTGCAAAGGGGTATGCTTAAATAGAGGGTATTAACTTTGAGGAGACCTTTGCTCCTATTGAGAGATTGGAATCCATTTGGATTCTTTTATCCCTTGCTTGCTACCTAAAGTTCAAGTTATATCAAATGGACGTAAAAAGTGCATTTATAAATGGAGTTCTCCAAGAAGAGGTATACGTAGAGCAACCGGGGGGATTTGTGGATTCTTACTTGTCAAACTACATATATAAACTCAAGAAGGCTCTATATAGGCTCCAATAAGCTCTAAGAGCTTAGTATGAGGAGCTCATCAGCTTCCTTCTTGATCACCATTTTGATAGAGGAAGTGTATATGGACAACACTTTTCATCAAAAAGAAAAATGGCCGTATACTCATCGCATAAATCTATGTTGATGATATCATATTTGGATCAACATGATAAAATGTTACATGGCTTTGCCCAAACAATAAAAATTGAAATTGAAATAAGTATGAAATGAGAACTTAGGTTCTTCTTAAGTCTTCAAATGAAGCAAACCAATGATGGCATATATCTTAGCTAAACCCAGTTTACAAAAGACCTAGTGTCAAATTTTGGATTACATGAATCCAAGTTTGCTAATACTTTTGTCAGCACAAGTGACAAGATCACCAAGGATTTTAAAGGGGCTGAGATAGATTATACATACCACTAGAGTATTATAGACAAGTTGTTATACTTGATAGTAAATAGACTTGACATATCATTTAATATAGGTGCTTTTGCAAGATACCAAGCTTCTCCTAAGGAGTCACATCTCAAAGGGGCTAAGAGAATAATCCATTATATCCATGGGATAATGGATTTTGGGTTATGGCACCCATTTGACACCACATCTGAGATTGCGGGATACTTAGATGTTGATTAGGAAAATGATGTGGATGATCATAAGAGCACAAGTGGGGATTGATTCTACATAGGCAATAGTCTTGCTTCTTGGCATAGCAAGAAAAAAAATATTTCATTTTCAACTACCGAGGCCGAATACATTACAACCGATAGTGGATGCACCTAACTCTTATAGATGAAGTAAATGTTAAGAGACTATGAGTTGGAGCAAGGTACCAAGAGTCTATTTGTAGACAACAAAAGTGTCATTGACATCTCTAAGAATCATGTTCAACACTCAAGGACAAAACACATAGGCATTAGAACCACTTCATCAAACAGTTGGTGGAGGAAAAGATTGTGTCCTTAGATCATGTGAACACGGAAGACCAATTAGCGGATATTCTGACCAAACCCCTTGATTCAAAGAGGTTTGAGTTTCTCTGTAGTGCCATTGGTCTATGTGCAATGGGATCACTCCTAATGACTCCAAGTAATGTGTCTTAGATGCCTACAGGGTGCCCAAGGTCAGTGCTTAGAAGCTAAAGCACTGCCATGTACAAAGGAGGAGAGAGGAACCTTAAAGCACCAGGTTCAAGATTCATGACCAATCATAGGGTTTATGATCAATCACGAGTAGTGATCGATCATAAACCCTATGATTGATGATGAGGGCATTTTTATCCATTCACTTGCGGGTTTAAAACCCCCTAAACCATGAAAATCCCTTATTTTCTCCTCCATTTGAATCGTCTGAACTCGCTAGCTCGTCTCTACCTTGCCCATTCATCTTCCCTCCTCTATTCTTGCTCTAATCCACTTTAAATATTCAAGAGGGTTCAGTAAAAGAAGCTTACCACTAAAGCTTCGAAGTCCTCCAAGGGAGGCTTTGCACAAGAGAGACCATTTACTACAAGAAAGGGAAACACACCATGGGAAAAATATCCTAGCAATTAAAGCGCACGAAAACATACAAGCAGGGATTGTTTTCTCCATTCCAAAATGAGAAAGCCCTCTAAGTATTTGAGACCACGTTTTCCAAGTGTCAGTTCATTATCAAGCGCAATGTGGAATTTGAAGTGCTTTGGATGATGTAGTTTTACGAGCAATTGGATGCTTGCAGGTGGATTCCATTTTTCATACTATAAGGTCCCATCCAATATGAAGAACTGCAGATTTTCTACTCGAATGTCTTTGATGAGAACAACTCCACCTTCTCTTTCTACATGGAAGTGTATGGGCATCCAATCTTTATCAGTCCCAACTACATTGTGCCGAGAGTGAGCTTTAGAAGAGTGGGCATAGGCCATCATGCCAAACCACTATAAATCTCTTGTTGTGGATTGTGTGTGATTTTTTATCTCTTTACTTACTTGCTTACTACTACTCTTACACTCTACATGTTTGATAATATTCTTGAGTAGATACATTGTAGCACACACACATTTGGACTAATTTTAAGAAGATTTAAATCTAATTAAAATCAATCACAATAACTCGAAAAGGGGTAGAAGAATTTTAATATCCTCTTCACCCCCCTTTAGGATAGCCTAATAGGCATTTTAGGCCCAACTCATGGTTTGGGTTTTATCGAAAAACCCTACGTGGGTTTATATGTTTATTTTATCGAAAACCCTTACATGGGTATATATGATTTAATTTAATCAGAGACCCACTATGGGATCATTTGCATTTGATTTCAATATTTAATGAAGACCATAATGGATTGGCATATAGCATGTAGCGTATGCATGATTCAGTATTAGTTAATTTTGGTTACTCACATGGTTCTTGGAGCATGATCATACTTTGAATCTTAGTATGGATACATGTTTATCATATCCGTTGCACTCGCATACATACTTTGATTTATTACTTTAATTTGATTCATCCTATTTGCTACTAAGATTATCTTTAGCCTCTTTTGCATGACATAAATTGGGTATTCTTTCTCTAAGCCCATCAAGTTTACCCAAAAATTGACACCACCCACATATGGAATCTTGGAGGATAAGTACTCATAGGGGCTGTTGGGATGTGACGTCGGGAGGAGTTGGATTGGGAATCCAAAGCCAATGATGCAATGTTTTACTTTTCAATCTTTAGTTTACACGATGGACATTTAATGTATTTCTTTTAGTACTTTGATTGGGCCATGATTAGGAAAGGATTTGTACATGGTTATGAGCATGATGAGGCCCTTTTATTTTGGATTAGTAGAAATATTGATATCATGCATTTATATATTTCTTATGCACTTGATTTAGTTTATTATCATTATTATTTTGCTACGATGTGATTGGTTAAATGGATGACATAGATAAAAGATAATAAATCAATGTACATGAAAAACATAAAGTGAGTGAAGATAAGGGATGTCATACTCTAAACATGGGACCTCTTAGCTATGGGATATGGGTTCAGGGTGTGTTACCTAATGTCACAGATTCCAGTTTTGGGCTTAAACCATGGCTCATGAAATCGGGTTGTGAAAGTTTGGTGTAGAGCCTAAGTTTATAGATTTTGTAGACAATATGAGTCATTTTGGAGTTACTGATTGAGTTTTTTTTTGGAAAAGTCATCGAAAATGTTTGAGAATTGATTGATTATTCATGTCTGAAGACTAATTGAAATTATCTAGTCATAAATTTCAAGTATCTTAGAGTTAAGTTGATGATTATTAGATATAACTATTAAGATTATTGTTTTTCTTGTTTCTAGGAGAAAGAGATGTTGCCGAGGAGATGCACTTGTTCTAAGTCATCCACTATTGCACTTCCGAATGGTGATGTCCTGGCTGAAGTTATAGGTGTTATTAAAGAGCTAGCTGGTGTGGTTAGAGAGCATGTTACTCATAAGGGATAGCCCCGAGAGAGGGTGGTTAGAGATGGCAGTGATGCCTATGAGCCGTTTCGCCGTATTGGACTGCCAGAATTAATGGATATCTCTGACTCCATGGAGGCTGAGAAATGGATTATGCAATTAGAGAAAATATTTGTAGTTATAGAGTGATCCTCAGAGTAAAAAGAGTCCCTTACTATTTTCATATTAAAGGGCGAGGCGGAATATTGGTGGAGAGCCTCCCAAGACACCTTTTCATATGATGATGATGAACTACTTATGTGGGACATGTTCCTTTAAACTTTCTTCCAATACTTCATTTAGGAAGGAATGAAAGACAAGAAAATGGCAAATTTCTAAAGCTTACTCAGAGTAGTGAGACTATTCTCTAATACAAGGAGAAGTTCACAGATTTTGCCTGTTATGCACCATTGATAGTTAGAGATGATGAGACTAAGGCTAAGAAGTTTTGAGAGGATTTAGGTCTGCTATCCATACGTGGATGACCAATGCACGATTAAGGACCTTTGTTGAGATCCCTAAGATAGCTACACTGTGATGAGCTCCTCAAGAGCCGTGATAATGGCATTAAGTGTCCTTAGTAAGGAGGACTAAGGAGAGCAGAGTATCCCAATAGGACTGGCATAACTAAGATGCCAAGGCCAACTATGACCAGAGAACTGTGTCAGAAGTGCGAGAATATCTATGCTGGTATGTGCTTCAGGGAGATTGGCGCTTTCTACAAGTGCGGTTTAGTTAGCCATTGATGCGTGGCTACCCTGAATAGAAGAAGAATCAAGCCACAAGCCTAAAGAGACAAAGCAAAAGGCTAAAGTCCTAAGGCATGTGTATGCCATTACTAAGTAAGATGCCTTGGCATCCTCATTTGTGGTTATATGCATACTTTATTTATTTGGTCACGATGCATAGATCTTGATTAACCCATAATCAAGCCATTCCTTTATTGCTTGCCACTACATGAGACATACCAATTCATTACCTGAGTTATTAGATTTTGTATTGACCATTTCCACACCATTAGGGAAGACCATGTTAGCAATATTGGTATGTAGATCTTATGTTTTTAGGATTGGGGATAAGGAGTTGTTTACAGATTTACTTGACATGAGAAATTTTGATGTGAAATCAAGAATGGACTGGTTGGCAGCACACTATACCACTATCCATTATTACTCAAAGGAGGTAGTATTTTATCTACCTGGTCAATCTGAGTTTTCATTTCAAGGAGAGAAGCACGTCTTATTTTTTAGAGCGGTCTTCATGATTAAGGTAGAAAAACTTCTTCAAAGAGGTTGCCAAGGCTATTTAGCTTATATGTTTGATAGGCAAACTAAAGGAATGAAGATTGACAACATCCTAGTCATTAGGGACTTTGTTGATTTATTCCCTAAAGATTTCTCTGGTTTACTTTTAGAACGGAAAATCAAATTTGTGATTAACCTAGTCCCTAGTACCACACCTATTTCTATAGTCCCATATTGTATGACACCAACTAAATTGAAGAAACTTAAGGTACAGCTTTAGGAGTTGCTCAACAAGGGCTTTGTTTTCCCAAGTGTGTCACTTTGGGGTGCACCAATACTCTTTGTTAAGAAGGATGGTTCAATGAGATTATGCATCAATAATTGATAGTTAAACTAGTTGATTATGAAGAACAAGTACCCATTGCCAAGAATTGATGAATTATTTGATAATTTTTAAGGTGTCAAGGTCTTTTCAAAGATTGACCTTAGATCGGGTTACCATCAACTCCAAATTAAGAAGGTAGACATACTAAATATTGCTTTTCACACTAGATATGGACACTATGAGTTCTTGGTTATGTCATTCAGCTTGATGAATGCACTTGTTGCTTTTTATAAACTTGATGAACTGCATGTTTAAACATAACTTGGATAGTTTGGTGATTTTGTATTCATCAATGATATACTTGTGTACTCTAAGAGTCTGGAAGAGTACAAGGAGCATTTAAGGATTACATTACAAATTTTGAGAGAAATGAAGCATTATGCGAAACTGAGCAAGTGTGAGTTTCGGTTGGACCAAGTTATGTTCCTTGGCCATACGATCTCCAAAGATGGGATTTTTGTAGATCCCAAGAAAGTTGAGATTGTGGTGAATTAATCAAGACTAACAAATGTACATGAGATTTAAAATTTATTGAGTTTAGCTCACTACTAAAAAAGATTTGTTGAGGGTTTCTCAAGTATTGTGGGACCTTTGACAAAGTTGACCTAGAAGATAACAAAATTTGACAAAGCTTCCAAGTGCTGAAGGACTAGCTTGTATTTTTCCAATTTCTTACTCTACCTTCAGGATCCAGAGGTTTTTTGTGTATTGGGACAACTCAAGGAAAGGCTTAGGCTATATACTTATAAAGCAAGGCAAGGTTATTTCATATGCCTAAAGATAAATGAAGTTGAATAAACTGAACTATCCCAATTATGATTTGGAATTGGCTACCGTTGTGTTTGTTTTAAAGATCTAGAGACATTATCTCTATGGCGAGACATGTGAGATCTACACTAACCATAAAAGTCCAAAAAGACATTTTCTCATAGAAGGAGTTGAATCTTAGATAGAGGCAGTGGATGGAATTGATCAAGGACTATGACTGTACCATTCACTACCATCTTGGTAAGGTAAATGTCATGATTAATGCATTGAGTAGGAAATCTTCAAGTTCTTTGACCTGCTTGAAAGAGATAAAGAGTTAAGCGTACTTCTTGCACACCTCAGAGTGCAACCCACTATCCTTGATAATGTGAAAAGCGCTTAAAAGGTTGACCCATAACTTGTGAAGATCATAGACGAGGTGAGAAGTAATTTTAGGATAGACTTTTCACTTCATAGAGATGGTTCATTGAGATTCAGTGACCATTTATGCATTCCAAATGATTTAGACTTAAAAAGAGAAATTTAGGAAGAAGCTCATCATTCTACCTATTCTATAAAACCTAGTAACACGAAGATGTATCAGGATTTAAAAGGCTACTACTGGTGGAGTGGAATGAAGAGAGATATTATAGAATTTGTGGTCAGATGTTTGCCATGTCAACAAGTCATGGCCGAACATCAGTTTTCAGTTAGACTTCTACAACTATTAGAGGTTCCAGAATGGAAGTGGGAGCACATCTCCATGGACTTATTCATGGGATTTCCCAAGATGAGTAAAGGATTTGATACCATATGGGTGATCATGAACAAATTGACTAAGTCTGTTTAATTTATGCTGATCTGAGTTACTTATCCTTTAGACTGGTTGATACAACTTTATGGAGATGAGATTGTGTGATTACACAGAGTCCCAGTTAGCATTACTTCTAGGTTTGGAGAAGTTTACAACAAGCTATGGGAACCAAGCTATGTTTTAGCATAATTTTTCATCCTCAAATCAACAAATAATCTAAGAGGACTATCCAAACACTAGAGGACATGATGAGATCTTATATCACTGATTTGGAAGGTAGTTGAGATGCCCACCTACTGTTGATCGAGTTCGCCTATGACAATAGCTACCAAGGTAGCATTCAAATGGCCGCTTATGATGCCTTGTATTGTAGACGATATCAATCTCCAATATGTTGGGATGAAGTTGGTGAGAGAAAGATTCTTATACCTGAGCTTGTCCAAGTAACTACTAAAAAAATCTAGCTTATCTGTGATAGGCTATTGATGGCCCTGAATAGACATAAAAGTTATGTAAACAAGATGTGATATTGAATTCAAAGAAGGAAACAACATATTTCTCAAAGTATCACTAACTAAAGGTGTGATGAGATTTAGGAAGAAAAACAAGTTTGTCTCGAGATTCATTGGACCTTTTGACATCTTGAAGTGAGTTGGTGACCTCACTTATGAGTTGGCTTTACCCTAAAGTTGTTGTATGTGCACCATGTTTTCCACATATCTATGTTGCAGAAGTATATACATAACCCTTCTTATATTTTTAAGTACGAGCCACTTCAAGTACGTGAAGATCTTTCGTATGATAAACAATCCTTGATGCTTCTTAATCAAAAGGAGCAAGTACTTCGGAACAAGATTATGTCATATGTGAAAGTCTTGTGGCACAATCACATGGAAGAAAAAGCCACATGGGAAGGAGAAAACAAAATGAGGATTAAGTATCTGCATTTTTTCAAGGCTAAAGTACACACTTAAATTCAGGGACCGAATTTTTTTAAGGGAGGAGGATGTAACACCCAGTACCCAAATTATGTTTAGAGGATCCAGACCCTACACTAGGTGTCTAGTTTGAACCCTTGGTATTTGGAGGTAAGAGGGCCACCCTTGATACTTGAGAGACATAGATGTAACTTAGAATAAAATGGAAAAACCTTGGACCACTTGGGTTAAACCTTAGAAATCCAAAGTGGAAAATAACCTGAAATTCAAAAAATCCCAAGCATGATTGATCACAAGATCCTAGACTAGTCATGAGTGTGACCGATCACAAATACATAGGTTATAGCACTCGGGAGTTTTTGTTCTGAGCAAGAAAGTACATCTTACAGGACCCATGACTGCTCACGAGATCTCTGATCAATCACAGGTGTGACCAATCATGAAATCCCTAACTGATCACAAGTGTAACTAATCACAAATGTGTAGATTGGTCATGTCTCAAAAATCGAGAAAAAGTTAAACACATATAGAATAACGAGTCATGACCTCATTTGACCTCCACACGAGTGGGATCTCATTTTAGACTAATTCTAAACCCTATTAGACTTTATTTGGGTCCATTACACCATTTACAATATAAGAAGAAAGACTGACTGAACATCGACTAAGATGTAAAACTATAGTGTCTGAAAATCGATTTGGATTTTTGCTTGGGAGATCAATAACTGAAGTTATTTTCCTGCTTTAGCGATTGATGGAAAACTATAGAGGAAAGAAGAAAGATCTTCACATGGTCTTTATTGATCTAGAAAAGGCATATGATAGAGTACCAAGAGAGATCATTTGATGGGTTTTAGATAAAAAAGGGGTCCCAAGTAGATATATTGACATAGATAAAGATATGTATGATGGAGCGATAGCTAGTGTTAGGACAACTAGGGGAGAGACAAGTGAGTTTACGATTATAGTAAGGTTGCACCAAAGGTCAGCATTGAGTCCATACCTTTTTGCTTTAGTTATAGATGAATTGACTAGGTGCATACAAGAGGAAATGCCATGGTGTATGCTATTTGTTGATGATGTTGTGTTGATTGATGAGACTAGAGAGGGGGTAAATACCAAGTTAGAACTATGGAGGGATGTTTTAGAATCAAATGGTTTTAGGATAAGCCGGACTAAAACAGAATATATGGAA
>JAOXJP010056779.1:0-30035 GCA_025762735.1 Platanus orientalis | reverse complement strand
AGTTTAGGGTTTTTCCCAAACAAAGGAGGCGACGTGTTCTTCTCCTTGCTATTCCGCTGTGTCATAAAGGTGTGAAGTTTTTCAAACCACACTTATTTGTGACTTAAGTCATTGTCAGAATTGTCATTCCCTTTATATTTTCTTTTTTTATGGAATTCTTTAGATTTTTTGAGTGGTTGTCCTATATTTTCATCTGATACTCAGAGTATCAACTAGAACAATAACCTTAAATTATTTATCCTTTTTCTTTATGGTCTTTGAACTGTTCACTACAGTATTCTCTACTTGTTCTGCTGAAAAGTATAACCCTTCTCGATTTTGGGAAAACCCCAATACTAAAACAATGGTTGAATTCTTAGTTTACCATCGCCAGTCTGACTCATCCTACGTAAGGCAGAGGATGTTTCATTCTTGTCCACTATGTTTTTGCAAGAGATGGCTCCAAATAAGATTGAAGTTCTGGTTGTATATTGACAATATGAGTTAATTTCTAGTATGTGTCAAGATAAGATCTGGCCACCATTTTACATGGTCAATTGGAAGAAAGCTTCCCTTGCTATGGGTACTAGTTCTACATGTACCAACCAAACGATCTGATTTACAACAACAAGAGTTCATTGGAACAAGTGAGCTCTTCAATCTACTGGATGAGCCTAATGTCCTCTAGACTTCTTTTGTTGATAGCACTGAGTGACAAAAATATGGATCTTGTTTAGGTAGCCTTTATTAGAAAAAAAAAATTGGCATATTTTTGCATGAAAAAAATATGCTACATATTCATCTCTCTCTCCCTCTCCCCCCCCCCCTTTTTCTTACTTATTGGCTAATGGTTGTAAGAGACTACTATAGACTGAGAAAATTAAACATGTGGCTTGGAATAAGTCATCTTGTCTAGTGACTCAATCTTGAATTAATTAACTTGGCCAGTCAGTGGGTCAGCTCAGACTATAGTCAACACAACCTGAATGATGTAGGATTCAAATGAATGAGTTCCTACAACAAGTAAAATTGAACCAAAATCCTAAAAGTAACAAGAAAGATTAATAAAGAATGATTCTTGAATTTTAAAGTATTGAAAAAAAAATAATAAATTCAAGAAATGTATAAAGAATAAGAAATCTTTAAGAGAGATGATCCAAGAATGATCAAACTAATGTTTGGAATCAAGTGGATGACGGAATTTAAAAAGAAGAATCAAGAAATCAAGAAAAGCCCCAAAATCTGTTCAAAATCAAGAACGACAAGTTTTCAAAATTCAAAGCACACAATGGACACATTTCCACCCACCCTAGAATATCCCAAAGAAGTGTTTTTTATAGAAATAAATAAAAGAAAAGGGGGTTGTGGTTGTATAGTTAAAAGGGATTGGGTTTGGGGTTCAAGAAAGGTGATCTCTTAAAGAAAGTGAAGATTTTGAGGATAAAGATTAGGGTTCTTGGTATGGGATGATAGGGATACATCTAAGGATTATAGGTTTAAAAGGATTTTAGGTTTAAATGGGTGGTTTGGGAGAAATTTGAATTTTAGTGACTGTTCTAAAAAAAATATTTGCACTTAGAAAAATTCAAGAAAGTGTAAAAGAAAGGAATAAAAGATTAATGGGATAAGAAAGGTTAATGTGGACGTCAGGGTCCGGGGGGGTTTGGATTTCCCCCGTCCGTCCATGGTTTCCGGGCCCACTCTTGGGCTCGATGTCAGTGCGTAAGGGTTCGTAACCCTTGAGTTAGGCTTTTCTCAGAGTCGTCACCAATTCGAGGTTTTAACCGATGAAATTGGACGTCAGTCCTCCTATTCGAGGAAGCGGAGGAGGCTAAACCCATAGGTTTAGAGGTTTATCTCCTAAAACTGGTCTGATTCCTTGTGATTAAGGGTAAGTTGTTTAGTTGCATTTGAGGAAGGTGTTAAGCCCCCTAAATACCCGCCCTTTTAGGGCGGTTTCTCTCATTCATGCATGTCTTAAAATGTGTTCAAGCCTATGCTTGTGAATTCTAGGGTTTGTTGTTTTCTAGATTTTTCTCAGGCTTAACGCCTGAATTTACCTTCAACGCAAGAATTTAATTCAGGGTGAAATTCAGGCATTGGTTCTTAAAAAATCTAGAAACTACCATTCAACTCAATATTATTTTAATGGCAGGAGAGTCCCTCATGGGTGTGACTTTTAGAGGGATGGTGGACCCCTCCAAAATGTTCATTAATTGACCTTTTAGGGTTAGATTTAACCTTGACACAAAGAGGAGAAAGGAAAAAAATTATATTTTATATCTCAGGCTTAATGTCTATTTATTCAATGCCTAAATTTAATTCAATGTGAAATTCAGGCATTGGAAGCTGATTGATCAATATTTTAATGTGGTCTTTTGAGGTGGTTTGGGGGTCCCAATGTTGTGGGACCCCTGGATTATGTCAGAGGATGCTTCCTAGGGTCACATTATGCAACCCTAGGGGCCATGGCCTCATGTATGTTGAGATATGCTCTTTCAAAGAGGGCAACTTGATCATCTAACATAAGCCTAATGCTTGTTTTTCAAAGCTAACGCCTAAATTTTTAGGCGTTGGAAGCTGACTGGGTCACCCACTTGGGTTGGGTATTTTTGACATGTGTACGGGTCCTAGGGGAATGGGACCCTGTCAGAAGGGTAGGGAGATAATCCCTGAAATGGGGGAAGCTAAACCCTAGAGATGGAGCCCCCATGAGGGTGAACATCTATCCTCCAGAAAAGGGTAAAGTGGTCATCCTATGCAGGCTTAACGCTTGACTTTAAGCCTGACATCTGAATGTTCAACACCTAAATTTAATTCATGATAAATTCAGGTGTTAGGTGCTGGGGTCAGCAACCAGCCTTGGTTTTACACAAGTGGGGCCCAAAGGGGTGGGTTTCTCTTGGGTCTTTGAGCTAAACCTAAGTCACATACACACTTAACTAATTTTTGAAAAATATGATTTTTAACATAGGCCTAACACCTAAAATCCACTCCAACGCCTAAATTTCCTTCTCAATTAATTTAAGGCGTTGGGAGAGAAATAAGGGCCCACAAATGTGCTTGTGCACACGATTGAACTTCAGAGATTTCTGGTAGCCTGGGGACAGGTTTAGGGATAATCAGGGCTCCCTGAGGTGGGTTCCAAATGTCAACACTTAATTGTTCCCTTAACGCCTATTTGTTTAATGCCTGAATTTTATTTCCATTAAATTTAGACATTAGTTATTAAGAGCAAATCCAGCATCTGGATTTCTCAAATTTGGGACCCTTAGGGTTTTGAGAAAAATCTAAAATTAAGCATGCTAGTAGAAAATTTATAGGGGAATAACATATTCAAAATTTAGCTCAAGATCATGCATATAAAAATTATACAAAAATTTACAAATAATAAATTGAACTAAGTCACATAGGACCAAGATTTTGAGGTCTGTTTGGGGGCCATCTTGAGGCCTTCCACAGCTCAAAAAAATCATGAAATTAAATAGGGAACTAGGCACATATATGGAGCATAACATACTAAAATTTGGGCCCCAACAAATTAGTACAAAAATCGTAATAAATTCTACACTAAACATGGTTCAAAAACTAAATCAAATAGAGGCTGTTAAGCCTCTATTATGTAACCCAAATTGAAGCAGATAGATAACATGAATTGGACAACATAACAACATGAGAGAGAGTCATATGCATGTAAATGAACTACTATTAACCTAGGTTTAGGCTTACCTTGAGCCAATTAGGGCTTGGAGTTTGAAAATCCCAACTTTTCTTCCCTTTTCTTCTTCTTCTTCTTTCTCCTTAAGGTTTTTTTTTTTTTTCTTAGGCTTTTTGTTCCCAACCCTATTAGGCACGAAATTAGGGCTATTTATAGCCACAATATGGGTGTGGTGGAGGGTTAGGATTTATCCAAGCAATATCTAGATGGAGGGTGAGGATTAGGTTAGCTAATTTTAGGTGTAGGGCTAGGATTAGTTTGGGATGAGTGGCTAGGATTAAGGGGATTTGTGCTAGGTGACATGGACAAGGGAGGGGCTAAGATGAATTTAGATTGATTAGGTGGAGGGCGGAGATGGGGTTGTGTTTGTTGGCATGGACTGCTGAGGTGGATAAATGAGTAAGTTTAGATGTCATTTGATAGGTTATGAATGATTGTAAATATCAAGGGGGCATCTAGATGCCCTTTGGGGGGACATAGGAGGCTCACTAGGGTTTTGAAATTCAATTCCTAGATCTAAGGGTGAGGGGTGAGGGTGCACTTGGGAAGATTCCAATCCAAGGGTTGGCAATTTTGGCTTAAGGTGTGAATGCATTAAATGCCATTAATGAGTTAAGTTTGAAAAGTCTTAGCTCATTAATGTGCATAAAATGCTTCTAAGATTTTTGAACCCTTACTATGCCATCAACTTTTGTGACCTCTCGGGCCTGGAACATGGCAAACTTAGTGTCTGCTTTCGGGGTCACAAATATTTCAGTTGCAATGGACCAATTAGAACTAAATTATGATAAGAACCAAGGGTGAAATCAGGGTTTTCTGACATAAAAAACTCTCAAATGCATTTTGGAATGGAAAGATAGTAAAATTAATCCTGAAAATTTTCATATGAAAGATAGCCCTTGGTCCAGGTGAGCCATAGCCTCTAACTATGCTGCATTACAATACCCAAGCATAAAACTAGGTCAAATACCCTTTTTCAGGTAGTTAGAGAGGTTTTGACTAGAGTTGCTACTGGATTTTCTATAGATCTCTATCATAGGTCATGTTTGGGGGATCTGAAGTTAAAGGAGTCTTAGAGCTATAAGAACTGACTAATTGGCCACTGATTCTCGGGCAGTTGCCAGAGGATTTTCGAAGTAGGGTCACTTGGAGAGATTGAGTTTCTATAGTTGCTTGAAGGCTAGTGGAATTGAGCTATCGGACATTCTCTAATGCTCAAGTTTATGAAATGATCTTTTGAAGACAGGGGTGAAACTGAGAAAATGGGGCTGGCCTTGCTGCATTCTGAGTCTGGGAGAATTTTTTAGGGCATTCTGTGTGCTAAATACAAACGAAAAATGCTTTGTTCTAGCTTGAGCAGAAATGATGGTTAGGAATATACAACAACAAAAATAGCCTTATCCCAACTATGGTTAGGAATATAGGGTTTCTATAATCTATTACAACTTTGATACTCTGGAGGTTATGGATTTACTATGAAATAGCCACTGATTGACTGAATTTTTTAGTTTGGGTGAACTCCCAGGAGTCGGTTGAGCACTTGATTTTTTGTTCTAATTTTTTTGCTTTTTTTGGAGTATTTGAGATAATCTGAATAGATAAGTCCCACAAAATTTTATGTTCCTTAGACAATTGAAGGCCTCGTGATTTTGAAGAGATGGACACCAACTGATCCTGATTTGGAGGTCAGGAGAACATTCTGACTCCACATGAGTGAAATGTAGCTAAACAACTTTTTGACCTCTTGGGGAAGATTTGAGATTTCACGGGGATTTAAGATTTCAAAGTTCTTTTCTCAAACCTGAAGATTTAAAGCTAAGGTTGAGGTCGAGATATGGCAATCGACCTTTTTGGATTCAGAGATCGGATGAATCTTCGAGAACTCTTTCAAGGGTCATTTCTTGGTCAAGGTTATCATAAGTTGAGAAATTGGTTGTTGTTGTTCTCGAGCAATATCTACTTTGTGATGAGCTTCTCAGAATTGGGAGAAGCAAGGATGCGTAGGATCTGAAATTACACCATTCAGGTAACAAGAGAAACTTCGGGGATCCTTTGAGGGTCTAGGGATAAATTCTTTGAAGTGAAAAGAGTAAAATGGTAATTTTTTGCCTATGGGTCAAAAAATGTGAAAATGAGAATTTGTCATGTGTGATGCTTCATGACAAGAAAGCTTATATAGATGAGATAAATCCAGTGATCTAAGTGGTAGATAATGAATGCTGGGCTTTTGAAGGAAAAATGGCAAAATGGTAATTTTTTCACCTGTGATGCTTTGTTGAGGGAAAACTTACAGAGGTGAGAAAAATTGCAGATAGCATGGATGGAGCTCTTAAATGTGGACGCTTAAGGTCCTGTTGATGCCTTTGTTAGAGTTTAGGCTTTGACCGAAAATGGTATATTTGGGTTGTAATAACGTGCTTTGACTAGTCCATTTATGACTGAAATATCTAAAAAGACTTCTTAGGGAATGCTTGACCTCCTAAAGTCTAGGTTTTCTCTTCCTAAACCAACAGTGCTTAGAGTCTTGATGCCTAAATGTTGTTATGTTGTCCTTATTCTATCAACTAACTTGAGACAAATTTTGGGTGTTGATAGTAATCAATACTTTTTTTTTCTGTTGAAACCCTTTCACAACCAACTTAGCCTTGGATCACTTATTGTCATCATGTTCCTCCTCTAACCGATAGACCCACTTGTTATCCAATGCATTATTTCCCTCAGTTAGTGGAACTAAATCTCATGTTCGGTTTGATAACAAGGATTGCATCTCTTTTTTCATGGCATGCTCCCACTTAGTTTTATTGTCAACTTATAATGCTTCATCATAACATTCAGGTTCACCGTTGTTAGTTAATAACAAGTAATATAGAGTAGGAGAAAAATGATGTGTAGGCTTAGGAATTCTAGAGGACCTTCTTATTGTAGGAGTAGGTGTGTGAGGATCTGCTTGTAAATTTTTATTTTCATGTACATCTGAACCTCATTTTCATGTACATTTGGCACATCATTTTTAGGAAATGTCCTCAAATTCCATATATATCTTTCTATTTTTTTTTGTACATTTTCCCTATCCTTATTCATGACTTTCTCATTGAATACATCTCTACTTCTTTTCTCTCTTTTTTTTTTTTATTTTCTTCATCCCAAAACTAGTAGCCAAAATCATCAAAACCATACCTTATGAAAGTAATTTTTTTAGATTTTAAATCTAGCTTATTTCTATTTTTCAGCATCAGTATGGACATAAGAGATACAACCAAACACTTTTAAATGTGAAATAGTTACCTTTTCCCAGTCCAAGTTTCTTCTAGTAGTCCACCATCTAATGGTACAGAAGATTCACGTTTAATCAAGTACACAACAGTGTTCACTACATCTTCCCAAAACTATTTAGGCAATCTAGTATGTAACTTCATGCTCTTAGCGTGCTCTACAATCATTCTGTTCATGCGCTTTACCACACCATTTTGTTGTGGTGTGTTTCGAATGGTCTTCTCTCATCTAATCCCATATGTGGAGCAGTACTTTCAAATTCCTTATTACAATACTCTCCCCCATTGTCAGACCTTAGGCATTTCAATTTTGAACTTGTTTCATTTTTCAACCAAGGCTCTCCACTTTTTGAAAAGATCAAACACCTCAAATTTTTGTTTTAGAAAATAAACCCATAACTTTCTAGTAGCATTATCAATAAAAGTGTTAAAGTAAAATGATCCACCAAGAGAAAGTACCTAAGATGGCCCCCACAAATTTGTGTGAACTAGTTCTAACCTTTCTTACTATAGCAACCTTCCTACATTTGAGAAGCTGATTTTATTTTGCTTTCCAAAAAAAAAAAAGTTTTCATAGAACTCCAAGTCCAAGGATTTAAGACCTGGTAGCTTGTCTTTAAAAATGAAGAATTTTCATTCATTTCTCACATATATGTCTAAGTCTACAATATCATGTGTCTAATTTTATACCTATTTCTGCAACTACAATGGAACCATTAGTATTACTAGTCAAGTAAAGAGTACCTTCCTTTTAACCATGAGCAACAACCATAACTCCTTTTGTAACCTTCCACGAATCTCCTATGAAAGTCATCAAATAACCAAAACTTGCAAGCTGACCAAAAGATATCAGGTTTATTATGCTGGAAAATTGATCTAAATATAGTTTCATTTGGAAAATTGATCTAAATATCTCCTTTTTCAATTATGTTGCAAGCTTTATCATAATCAAGATAGACTTTTTCGAAGTCACCTTGCACATAAGTCTTAAAAAATTCTCTATGTCAGTGGAATGAAAAGTGACACTAAAATCTATAACCTAAGATTTAGATTTATAACTAAATGCTAGAATTAAAATATCTTGAATAATATCACCTACAATATTCATAGAAGCATCATTTTCCTTGTTGTTGTTCCCATGCTTGTTCTTTAAAGCACAACAATCCTTTAGGTGTCCCTTCTTATCGCTATTCTAGCAATTGACTTTCGGTTTTGCTGATTTTGACCTTCCCCTCGATTCAAACCTCCTACAATTTTATCCTCTTTTAGTTATCCTTCCTCTATTCCCTACATTTAGTGCATTGCTTGAGGATTCATATGAAGATTTCGTTACTAAGAATAACGCTCATAACATCCTCAAACTTTAGTGTAACTAAACCTGAGGAATTACTTCATGTCACAACCAAACCATCTCAACATTATGGTAAAGATAATAAACAAGGACCTAACTCTGTCATCAAAGTTTATTCCTACTGAAACTAACTGACTCATGATTGAGTTGAACTTGTTTAGATGTTCAACAACAATTCCACCCTCAACCATCTTCATGTGAAATAATCTCTTTATCAGAAAAAATTTATTCAAAGTAGATGACTTTTCATACATTCATGATAGGGAAGCAATAAGATCTTTTGTGGTTTTTTCTTTTCATATATTAAATGCGATTGATGACAATAGAGAGAGTCGAATAGTACCTAGGGATTTTTTGTTGAGCACATCCCAATTTGTATCTGATATCATCACAAGTTTCTTCATTTTCCTTCTAATCGGTTGATAGAGATTCTTTTGGTAGAGATAATCTTCTATTTGCATCTTCTAAAAAGAGAAATTTATACCATTGAAATTTTCAACTATGAACTTTGTGGTTTCTTCCGCCGTTGCTGTCATTACACCCACTTAAATGAATCTTTGATACCAATTTTTAGGGATTACCCAATCCATAAGCTTGGGATAATAAAAAAAAAAAAGAAAATAGACAAGGGCACACAATTTATATGGAAGAACCCAAATCGGGTAAAAACCATAAAGCTGCTAAAGTTTCACTAAACTAGAAGAAAATATGCACAAAAGCACTTAAAACCCTATTTGTAAAAAACTACATATAAACACCTCAAGGAATTTAGGGTTAATCGGTCTGTAAAGTCGTGGCTTGATTACCAATACCTCCCTAGATCATCAATAACAATAGGCTCCACAAAATAACAGTTCCAACCGGATGATATCTCGCAAGCCCTTGTTGCAACGACAATCGCTAATGGTTAAGATTCTGATTGATTTCTTAACACTGGTGTGAATGCACACGTGACTAGAAAGTCAGGTAAATTACATAACCTAAAACCTTACCATGGAGACAATGGAGCAATGGTGGAAATGGAAAAATATTAACCATTACCTGCATTAGAGATGCTAATATTAACTCTGATGTTAATCTAAAAAATTTCTTACTTGTTCTTGAGATCAAAAAGGATATAAATTATGTTAGTTAATTTACTGGTGATTTTCCATACAATTTTGAGTATAACAAAGATGGATTTGTTGTTAAGAATAGGGTCACTGTGTAAATAATAAAAACTAGCAATAGGAAGAGATGTCTCTATTCCTTGGATGGAGAACATTGTGCACTTTTCTCAAATCAATTTAGGTTAGTTAATAAAATTGGATGGCTGATGCATCTTGGGCACCCACAGGAGAAAGTAGTTGATTTCTTGAGTCATAGAAAGATTATTTCCTTTGAGTCTGAAAGATAATTTGAGTATTCATCCACATAAGAGAATAGTTGATTTCTTGTGCATAGAAAAAATTATTCCAATTATTTGAACATCTAGGTTATTCTTCCTTGCAGATTTTAAAGTGCAAATGCTTTCCATACTTGGGTGATTGTCGCAATTCTAAGTTGGACCCAAAGTCACTACCATGCATCTTCATTGGGTACAATATTAAACACACAGGTTATAAATATGTTTACCCTCCTACTAACCGGATATACACTTCACAATGTGTAGTCTTTGATGAGACTGGCTTCCCAATCAAAGACACAAATTCACTATATGGTTACGATCATCTTGAAGGGGAGCTTCCTATATTTAATGAATGGATGGATACTTATGATTCCTCTTCACTTTGCTTTAGCATACATGTACTACTAGACCCAGTGATGAATACCAATATATTTGTTCACAAATCACTCAATTTATTGCTTAATTAGACCAACCCTATGATCATGCCACAAATACTTATCCAAGTGTTGATATGGTTTGAAATACGTATGGGACTACCGGAAATGTCCTAGAGGGGGAGTGAATAGACTACTCAAAAATTCTTTTCCTAGTTCTTTTAAGTTTCTACCCCAATTTTACCTCTAGTGGAAGTTATCCATTAGGCTTGTTACTTAGTGATTTAAGTTTTTCTAAATGGAATTGATTTTCACTAAGTGAGTGTGTGAGGTTTTTTGTTAGGTGTGTTAGATTACACAAATGTTAAATGAAGGAAATGCACGTAACCAAGTAAATGCAATGAAAATAGACAAGAGGCAACACACAATCACACACACAAGAGAGGCACAAGATTTATAGTGGTTCTTCCACTCTGAGGCCTATGTCCACTGTCCAAAAGCTCTTCACTGAGCCTATTGATTTTTATTCATAGTCTATAGCTATTACAAGGGAAAACCAATCAACCCAAATACATGTACTTGGTGTTTCCATAAATCACTTGCATGTGGCATCTTTGACACACACTCAATCCATCTTTGGTGTCTTCAGTAAGGACTCATCAACCTTGGGTGTCTCTAGCCAAGGTACACACAACCTCGGGTGTCTTTGTCCAAGACATTCACTAAGAATAGTGAAAATGTGTTTGGAGAAAAATCTCTCAGCAGTAGAATCTATGAGGCCAAGTAAATGCTCAATATAGCTAAAACCATCAAGCTTCTAAAGAAGCTAAGCAAGCCACTAAAATAAGAAGATGTAAGTCAACGTGTCCACAACCACTAGAGATGTAATCTATAATGAGTAAGGCCTCTAACAATAAGCAATTATGTAGTTTATCCTTAATATGTAAACTACAATAGATATAAATAATTAAAGAACAAGCAATATTACGACAGTGGACTATTGTGAGTTGCTTAATAGCCAACTCTAGTCCGTATGTAACACCCTGTACCTAAATTATGCAAGTTTAGAGGATCCGGACCTACCACCATGTGTTTAATTTGAACCCTTGATAATTGTGAACAAGAGGGTCACATTCAATGCTCAAGAGACCTAAACATGACTTAGAATAGACTGGAAAAACCTTAAACCAATTGGGTTGGATTTCAAAACCTAAAAGAGAAGAGAACCAAAAATGCAAAAAAAGTCCCAAGCCTGACAAATCATGAGATTCCTAACCAGTCATGAGTGTGACCGATCACAACAGCCCTAATTGATCACAGACACGAGTTAGAGCATTTGGGAGTTATGTTCTAAGCAGGAAAATTTCACTCTTCATAATCCATGACCGATCACAAGATCCCTAACCAACTACAATTGTGATTGATCATAGATCTCTTGACTAGTCATGACTCGAATTTTGAGAAAGATTTGAGACACATTCAGAATGACATGTCATGACCTCATTTGACCTCCACACAAGTGGGATCTCATTTTAGATGAATTTTAACCCTTTTAAACCAAATTTATGTCCATTTGACCATTTAGAACATAAAGAGAAATAGTGAGAGAGAAGTGGGAGGATTGGGAGAAGAAATAGGAGATTCATCTTTTCCAAGTGTTGGTAAGTTGACAGAACCTAAATCTACCCTAAAATAGTTGTGATTTACTATTTTCTACCTTGGTTTATGATTTCTAACCATGAAATACCTTGTTTGCTCTTAAAAGGAGGAAGGATTAACAAAGACAATATGGTTTTGGAGGAGGATTCCCTTCAAAGCACGGAATAGAAGGTTTGGGTGAGTGGATACACATTTTATACACACTTTCCTTTTTTAGGATCTTAGATTGGTTGGAAATAAGCTTTCATTGGATTTAAATCTATATCTCTTAAGAATGTTGATTTCTTTGAATTGGTTATTTGTTCCTTTGATTTAAGCATGTCAGGAAGGTTTTATTATTCTATTTTCATGAGTTATTGGATTTTAGAGCTATTTACATGATGTTAATATGTTGTTAGGTGAGTTAGATGATCTCTACTCTATTTAGGAAGGTTTTAGAGAGGGATTCATATGGATTGGATGGGTTAAGAAATTCTGTGTGGTGTGTTCTTAGTTCATCTTTTGATTTCCCTTTGGACTTCTTGAATTCTTGCACGCTACCTATTTATTGAATTCTCATATGACTAAGTCTCCATGATGTGAATATATCTTAGAGGCCTTTAGACTCTTTGCATGAGCCTCCTACTCAATTTAATGGATTCCCTTTACTTTATGATGAATCTACGTTGATTTGTATAATTCTATTAACTCACATGTTGGAATCTTAGAATTCATGTGCATTACATTGAACTTTGCATCCATTGAAAATGTTTGGCGTGGTTTACTTTGGTGTTTTCATGGAGCATCTTATTAGGGTTTTCACATAAGTTTTGGAACATTCAAGGTCTTTGTTTTTTTATCATGGATGGCATTTAACATAAAAAAAAAAAATTTACTTCCATTAGCATCATATATTTCCTTTGAAATGGGTCAAACATCTTCACTTGCATATTGGTATTTGGCATTCACTTGTGATTTACCTCTTTGGTCTTGAACTCTTTACACACATGGCATACTTATATAGTAGTTACATTAATTTACATAAGCATGGTTTTGGACATACCGGATTTGGAACATTTGGATTTGTTATGGTACCCCGAATTGGGTTGGACCTTATAATGATTTCAAGTACCCTTCTGTCAGGTTACATCAATAGGTGAAGGGCTATAACTTGCTCAGTGACATTAGGTACCCTACCATTAGGTCACATCAATAGGCAAATGGGTTATATACTTGACCAATGATTTCAGGTACCCTACCATCGGGTCACATCAATAAAAAAATAAGATATATACTTGATTTTAAGTACCCTATTGTTGGGTCACATCAATAAGAGAATGGGCTATATACTTGCTCAATTACATCAAGTACCCGATTGATGGGTCGCATAAATAGACAAAGAGACTATATACTTGCCCAATGATTTCAGGTACCCCACCATTAGGGGTGGCAATGTTTGACACGACCCACGAACCCGACATGACCCAACACGAAAATAAGCAGGTTAAGGTTGATCCTAAACATGTTTCGGGTCAAAACAAGTCAACCTGCTTTGACATGATTAATAAATGGGTCGGGTTAGGGTTGAGCCAAATGGTCTTATACCTTTACCTTGACACGACACGAACCCGACTAACCCGACTTGCCAAGATAAATTACGACATAACCTGCAAACCCGACACGACCCAACATGAAAATAAGCGGGTTAGGGTTGACCCTAAACCTGTTTCGGGTCAAAACAGGTTAACCTGCTTTGACACGATTAATAAATGGGTCGGGTTAGGGTTGAGCAAAATAGTCTTATATCCCTACCTCGACACGACATGAACCTGACCCGCCAACATGAATTGCCACCCTTACCCACCATTAGGTCACATCAATAGGCGAAGGGACTATATATTTGTCCAGTGATTTCAAGTACCGTTTCCTAAGTCACATCAATAGGCGAAAGGGCATTAGTTGCTTAGAAAAATTGCACGTACCCAATCACCAGGTCACATCAATAGGTGAAGATGGTCCTATTGGCCCAACACATGATTTGGATTTATCGGAGACCTTACGTGGGTTATATATTTGGATTTGTCGAAAACCCTTTATGGTTTTTTCTTATTTATGTTTTAATTTAATTGGAGACCCAATGTGAGTTCATTTTCATTTGGTATAGGCATTTGACTGAGACCCTTATGGGTTAGCATATAGCCTTTCAAATATAGTCTATGCATGTTTTGGTTTTGTACACTTTGGATTCTCATATGGTTATTTTAAAGCATATGCATACTTGAATCTTAGTAAGGATACGTGTTTGGCACATCCATTTTACTCGCATACACATTTTGATTTCTTACTTTACCTTGATTCATCATATTTTCTACTGTGATTATCTTTGGCCTCCTTCGTGTGTCATAAACTGCGTACCATTTCACTAAGTTCATCAAGCTTACCCAAAAATTAACACCACCCATAGATGGAGTATTAGAGGACAGGTATTCATAAAGGCCATTGGGATGCGGCGATGGGAGGAGTTGAATTGGGCATGATATGATGTTTTATTTTAGTCTTTAGTTTACATGTTGTACATTTGATGTATTTCTTTTAGTACTATGATTGGTCCCATTCTGGGTAAGGATTTGTATATGGTTATAGGCATGTTGAGGCCCTTTTCACTTGAGATTTTGGTCATGATGTATATACATATTTCTGTTGCACTTGATTTAGTTTATTTCCATTATTATTCCACTATGATGTAATTGGTTAAATGGTTGACATAGATAAAAGATAAGATGTAAATTTACATGAAAAATATGAAGTGAGTTGTGTTAAGGGGTGCCATACTCCGAACACGAGATCTCTCCGCTATGGGATACAGGTTCGAGGCGTGTCACCTAGTGTCACGAATCTAGGTTCAAGCTCGAACCACAACTCATTAATTTAGGTCATGCCACCGTAGACCTCAGAGATGAAATCTCTAAAATGTAAAGCCTCTAACTTAGGAAAACATGCAAGTTACTAGCTCAGTGTATGTAGCAGTAGGAGTATTTATGAAAAACAAACACTGTTTAAGAACAGTGAGTTACTAAGAGTTGCAAAACTGCTAACTCTTCAAGAGCACAACCAAAGTATATAATAGTCAGCAAATGATTAGCTCAAATGTGCTCTATAGTGAACCTAATATACAAATAAATATGTATCAATACATTCTACCAAAACTCTAATGGAGATGAGGTTGTTACCTCAAGCTCTAACTCTTAGAGCTTTTGGAGTCAGTTCATGGACTTGGAATTCTAGCCTTGCGAGTTTTAGTAGCTTAAAGTGAGCTTCAGTAAACTCACAACCTCCTTCTCTTAAAGGCTCTTAATCCTTTGTTGATGGGTACGTTTACATGACTAAAAGAGCTATCGCATATAGTGACGGCACTCTATTTTCTTTATTTTCTTGTAGAATTTCTAGGTGCTCATAAAGAGGCTAATCATTGGCTTTTATAGGCAAATGATTAGGGAAATCATTTTCCTCTAGGAAACTTCTATGAAGGACCACCATAATGGTAAAATTCAAATGCTAAAAGATAAAAAAATCTAGATTCGAATCTAATGGATTTTTGCCTTGGATCAGTACTCAGATCGATCCTAAGATCGATCTTGCAATAATCTTTAGGTGATTTTAGCCCATTTTGCATCCAATTGATTCCAATATTTTTCCAATGTAATGCATCTATGGTTAGGGGATTTTTGGTCCATCTAAACATGTCTTAAGGTATATGGTTTAGGTCTCAAGAGTCACGAGTTTAGAAGCTTCCCTTTTTATACCTTTTCAAGAGGAGGTATGCAAACTTGAAGGGCTCAAATCTGATAGATTTCCACCTTGGATCAGTCTTAGGATCGATCTTACAATGATATTTAGGTGATTTTAGTCCATTTTGCATCCGATTGATTCCAAGCTTTTTCTAATGTGAGGCATCTATGGTTAGAGGGTTTTTGGTCCATCTAAACATGCCCTAAGGTATATGATTTGGGTCTCAAGAGTCATGAGCTTAAAGACTACCCTTTTTTACCTTTTCAAGAGGAGGAAATCAGACTTGAAGGGCTTGGTCTTAGGGCTCTTAGCTTGCTCAACACAGGTTTCTTCGAGCTTAGACATGTGCAATTAAATTCACTAGCCCTACTTACAATGTAACACCTCGCGTTTATCATAAAGGGTAAAACTATATTTTTACTATTGTAAGGATAAGATTTTATCTCACATATTCTAGAGATACCGTAGGTTGGTTTATGAACCTTTTGGACCAAGCTAAAATTGTAGAACCCAAGTTTGATCTTGAACAGATTGAGTTTGAAAGCTCTCCCCAAGTGCATTTTTTGGGTAACTTCATAGACAGACTTGTACCAATCCCAATATAATCATAGGTCATGACATACATTGTTGGAAATATCTGGGAGTCTTCTTTTCAACAAAATAAACCATGTATGAATAGGAGTCTCTTAGAGAAAGTTGTCAGTTTTCCCATAGGGTGTCTGTGCTACTAGGGTCACTAATTTGAGGTAACTTTGGAGCAACACCAATAAAACTACAGGACGAATTAGAGTACAATTCATACACACTTGGAAATATGAATTCTAGTATCCAACCAAATAAATGGTTTGTAAAAAAGAGTTTTCTAGAGAAAGTTATGGACATTTTAGTGCAAAGGACTCGGATCTGAAAAAGCCATCCGGATCAATCCAACCCTGTCAGATCAACCGACCGGATTGATATGATTTTATCCGGACCAATTTGGCCCTACAATGTTTTTATGAAAAAAAGGTCCAAAACATATCGGATCGATTGGGATTTGACCCAAATCGATCCAATTTCACCAGAATTGAATTTTAGAATTTAAAAACTTTCAATTTTGCCCCAAATTAGGGTTCCACTTTACTTATGACTCTTGTGGAGACTATATAATAGATGAAACTTGACCTAATTCAACAAAAAAAACCTTAAGAACAAAGCAAGGAGTAAGAGGAAGAGAGAGAGCTAGGGTTTAGAAGAACTTTGAGAAGAAGGGGAAGAGAAACCCCAATTTAGGCAAGGTAAGCTTGAGAACTTCTTTTTACGCAAGGTTTTCCTTAGTTTTGACATTCCCTCGTAGTTTTACATGAAATATCATAGTAATTAATAGTTTATATTTTGTGTGTTGTAGATAAAGAAGAAAATAACAAAAGAAAAGAGGTTTTGCTTGAAGATTTCTTTGAGATAAAGAAATATAAGCATTTGGGTAAATAGTTATACAAAACTTACTCTATTTTTGTTTGCTTTACGTTTCATAGAAGTTTTGTAATGGTGAAATATTGACTCTAAGAATGTTTTCTCATATGTTTGTGAAGCCCTTTGTTAGGACCTTAGAAACCCAAATACTTATGGTGATTTGTGATGAGATCTTGTCATATTATGCTAGGAATCTTAGAAATCCCTAATTTAATTTATAAGAAAAAGTGATTTTACATCATATGTATATGTATTTCCTTGAGATGTTGGATTCCATCAATTTTAAAAGCATGTAGTATAAGAATCTATGAATATATAGCCTTCATGATAGTTCATTAAATTCTTTCACTTTACGTGTTTGATAAAATGTCTCTTACAGATTTTTCATGTTACTCTCATGTTTCTTGGATGTCTTTAGATTCCTTGCATCAGCTTAATGTCTCCCATGATAAATTCCTTTAAATATGTGTTGATTTATGGTAAGTTGTGATGTTTTATTGACTTTTCATGTTAGTTCATTAATTCTTACACTTCACATGTTTGATAAAATGTCTCTTAATGCTTCCCTTACTATTTACATATTTCTTGGATGTCTTTTGATGATATTAGTGAATGCCTATGGTGATAGATTTTTTCTCTATTACTAACATGTGAATAATATATGTTTTTGTGTCATGATTAAAGACTGCTTTATATAGTGATAAGATAAACTGAGTTGGACATGTTGTTTATGCACACTTTCCTTTTTTAGTGTCAACACTCAAATTTTGACTCAGGTCATGTGATAGCATGAGGACAGCATAACAGCATTTAAGCATCAAGACTCTCAGTACCCATAGCTTAGGAAGAGCAAACCTAGACACTAGGAGGTTAGGCATCCCCAAGAAGTCTTTTTAGATACTCCAGTCGCAATCAAATCAGTCAAAGCACCTTATTATAGCCCAAAAAGCACCATTTCAGGACAAACCCTAATTTCACTCAAAAGCACCAATGGAACTTTGAGGGTCTACATTTTATAACCCCATTCATGTCATCAGTAAGTTATTCACCTCCTGTAAGTATTTCTCCAACAAAGCATCATAGATGAAAAAATATTATCATTTTACCCTTCTACCTTCAAAGGCTCAATACTCACTATTTGTCATCCAAATTACTGAATTTCTCTACCTATGTAAGCCTTCTTGTCATGAAGCATCACAGGTAAAGAATTCTCATTTTCACCTTTTTCGACACACGGGCAAAAAATTATCATTTTACCCTTTCTACTCAGTGAATGACCCCTAGACCCTTAAAAGACCCCTAGAGCCTCTCCTGTGGTCCAAATTGTGTAATTTCAGATCTTATGCATCCCTGAGCCCCCTGCTCCATGAAACTCATCACAAGTCAAACACTACTCAAGAACGGTAACAACCAATCTCTCAATCTATGATGACCCTGACCAAGAAATGACTCTTGTTAAAGCTCTCAGAAACTCATCTGATCTCCAAATCTAGAAAGGTCAGTCGTCATATCTCGACCTCGACCTTAGTTTCAAATCTCCAGGTCTGAGAAGAGAGTTTCAAAGTCTCGAACCTCTGAGAAATCTCAAATCTTTCCCAAAAGATCAAAAGGTTATTTCCCTACTTTTTACTCTTATAGAGCTAGAATATTCTCCAGACCTCCGAATCAGGATCAATTGGTGTCCATTTCTTTATAATCGCAAAACTTTCGAAAAGCTATCTAAGGAGCAAAGACTTTCATAAATTCTATCTACCAAGATTCTCTCAAATACTCCAAAAAACGTGATGAATCAGGTCTAAAAATTAGGTGCTCAACCGGCTCCCAAGAGCACATTTGAAATCAGAAATTCAGATAGTTAGAGGCTATACCACTGTAAATTTAAAGTCTCAAAACTATAAGAACCACACCAATTTACAGAAAATCCATGACCCAAGCAGTCATTTTTGCCCAAAAGTTCTCCCAGACTTGGAATGCAGCAATGTCAAAGCCATTTTCTCAATCTCACCCTTGTCTTCGATAAAACATTTCACAAACCCCTGGTTTAAGAGATGTCTAATCATTCAATTTTACTCGGCTTCAAGCAGCTACATAAATCTAATTTGTTCAAACAACCCTTCTTCAAAAAGCTCTCGGCAACTGCCCGGGAATCTAGCAACCGATCTGTCAACTTCTATAGCTCTGAGACTCTGCAAATTTTGAATCCCCTAGACATGGCCCAAAGATACATTTTATAGAAAAACCAACAGCATCTCCTATACAATTTTGTCAAATTGCTCAAAAAATGGTTTTTAACCTAGTTTCCTACTCATGTGTCACAATCACGTGCATTTAGAAGCTGTGAGTCACCTGGACTAGGGAACATTTATCCCTGAGCCACCCTCATATCAATTTTACCATCTTGACCATTCAAATTACATGTGAGAGCTTTTTAGGCCAAAAAACTTTGATTTCACCCCCTTACCCTTTTCGTAATTTGGTTCTGACTGGACTAGCGCGACCGAAGCATCTGAGACTTCTAAAATTGACACTGACTGGGCCAACTTTCGAGCTCGAGAGCTCACGCGGAGTGACAGCAGTGATAGGGTTCGGAAAAGTCAAACATCAGATATTTATTCAAGATTAGCTAAAGTGAGATATTTTGTATTAAATGCATTGTCATCTTTAGCTCATTACTTGTAACCCCTAGATTAGAATCTTTCCATTTTCTCTCTCACATCTCACCTTTGGATCAAGGGATTGAAATTCAAATCCCCATAGAACCCCTTGGAGCCTCCCATCAAGCATCCCAAGCTCCCCTCTTTAGGTGTGCTACCAATGGGGATTTGCCAATTGGCATCTCCCATATCACCCCTACCTCTCCCTCCATCCACCCTCATTAACACAACCCCATCTCATCATTCACTCAACAAACACAACCTAAATCTAACCCTATATGCTACCATGTCACCTATCCATGCCCCTTATCTTAGATTAATCCCCACCCATCACCCAAGTTTAATCCTAGCCCTCCACCTAGTTTAGGATAGGATCAATCTTAGCCCTCCATTTAGCATCTCCCAAACTCCATCCCAGCCCTCCATGACTTCAATTTGGGGTTATAAATAGCCCCAATTTCATGGTGAACAAAGTTGGCAACTCAAGAACCCTAAACTTAAGAGAAAAAGAAGAAGAGGAAAAAGTGTAAAACCCTTCATCCCAAAGCAAGATGAGCCTAAACCTATGTTCAAATCTCGTTCCCCCTCATCATATATCAAATTATATGCTGTTATGCTGTCCAATTCATGCTAGAGCATTGCTGTAATTCGGGTTACACAGTAGAGGCTCAACAGTCTCTACCTGCTTTCATTTTTTACCCCTTTTGGTGTTGAATTTCGTACGATTTTTGTAGAGGATTTCTTAAGCCCAAATTTTACTATGTTAAACTAGACATATGTAGAATGTTTTGTATTTAATTTCATGATTTTTAGAGCTGTGAAAGGCCTCAAGATGGCCCCCCAAACAGACCCTAAAAATGGGTCTTTTGAGACCTAGTTCTGGGGAATATTTGCTAATTTTATTGTGAATTTTTTATGCATGATCTTAAGCCAAATTTTTTATATATTGTTCATATGTGTATTTCCTGATAGCATGCCAAATTTCAAAATTTCTCACACCTCTAAGGGGTCCAAATGGACAAAATCAAGTTGCTGGATTTTGGTTCCAGGCCTAACGCCTATTTTTTAAGGAAATTAAAAAAACAGGCGTTAGACAAATAGGCATCGGTTTAGAAAATAGGTGTCAGACCAAGTATAGGCTTATTATATATGGTTGAAAATATCTCTCTCTCAACTTTCCAAATTGTCCAACCACACTCAAATCAGAATTTTGTGGAGAGAGATATGTCCTCTGGAGTACAGACTATCCATACCCCACGCTTGTTTTTTAAATTAAAAAATAGGCATTGACAGAAAAATAAGCATATGGATAAATAGGAGTTAGAAAAGTATATGCTTATTTTATGGTTGGAAAGATATCTCTCTCAACTTTCCAAATTGACTAACCATACTCAAATCAGAATTTTGTGGAGAGAGATATGCCCTCCGGAGTATAAACTGTCCAAATCCAATGCCTGTTTTTTAATGAATTAAAAAGCAAGTATTAATAGCATAAATAGGCGTCAATTCAAAAATCGGGCATTAGGAAAGTATAGGCTTATCATATATGGTTGGAAAGATCTCTCTCTTAACTTTCCAAATTGACCAACCACGTTTAATTTAAAATTTTGTAGAGAGAGATATGTCCCCCAGAATACAGAGTGTCTAAACCCAACACCTGATTTTTAATCAATTAAAATTCAGGTGTTGACAGGAAATGTAGGCATTGGAGAAATTCAGGTGTTGGGATCTGGGACCCACCTTAGTGAACTCTGACCTTCTCTAAAGCCTATACACAAGCAATTAACATCTTGTGAAAGTCAAATGAAACCCAGCTTTAAACCAATCCATTCCATAGATATAATCTAGGGATACCTTTATTACAAATATTTCTTTCAGTTTTCTCAATTATCATAGTACGGTTAATTATACACTTGTAATTTAGTGTATTAGATACCCAAACTTTACCTAGGTGACAACGCTTAAGTCGTGACTGTTACGTAAGTGCGGCCAGATCGAGTCAACCTACCTGCTCACTACATTTCAAACCGTCCCGACCTTTTATGGTCTTCACCTTACCTTAGGGTCATGTCGCAGTGGTTTGCAACCCAAAGACCCTGAAACTTGGCCATAACCCAGTTAGGTTCTCAAAACCATGCACATTGGTACAATATAGTTCTGACCCCCATTTAGCTAACTTGTCTACATTTTGCAACAACGCGGAGTACTCTATAAGTTTATAAACAATCTAAAATGAATCTACCTTAGATCACTTTCACAATCAAATGTACTTAACTACCGAGATTGGCACACACAACAAACCCCTAGAACTACATACAGTTTGATCTTGACAAAACCCTAGCATATAAACCACAAGATAGGGTATGTAAGCAGCTCGAGACTATGTCCCAGGTCCAACTATAATGATCACACCAAGGGGTGGTCCAAGACCAATAACTGTACATTTAACAAGCATGGACTTTAGCATAATTCAAAACATGTATGAATGAGAGAAGCTATCCTAAAAAAACGGGTATTTGGGGTGCCTAACACCTTCCCTAGAAACAACTAAACAACTTACCCTTTATCTTAGGAATGTAAACCAGTATTAAGAGTTAATCCCCTAGACCTTCGGGTCTAGACTTTTCCTCTCCACCTAGAGAAGAGAACTGATGTCTAACTCTATCGGTTAAACCCGAGTTGGTGGTGACTCCAAGTAAAGCCTAACCCTCCTGTAAAAGGGTTAGCAACCTTTCACACACCGACATCACACACCAAAGAGTGAGCCTAGAAACCACGAGCGAGCGGGGGAATCCGAACCCCTCCTCAATGCCGATATCCACAATACTAGACTCGGCTGAGCCATGAGAGTGACTCAACTGACTCCTCTGACTCGGTTGAGTCTTAACTTTTTTTTAATAAATAACATAAAACATTTAAACTTAATAAAAAAAAAACCCCAATTTCTTAATTTAGGTAAAACTATTTTAAAGAAATTACTTAAGTGACTGTTATTCTTCCTTTTCAAAAACCGTTAACATCATTTGGTTTCTTTATGCGGGTGTTTATTATATAGTTTTGAAAACCGACAGACCATCGAACCGGTAAAGTGGACAGTTCAAGTCCAACCGGGTTCAACCATCAATTTACATGATCTAACCATGGTTCGCTTCAAACATAAGTAAAATGTAATAAAATTCCATAAAATAAATAATGCATTAGAAGGCTTATGATCGGGTTTCTAATTTCTAGAAATACCAAAAAATGTATTATACAAAAAATAAAAAAATTCATGGAAAGTGGGATTAGAATTTAGCAAGACATGTTCTTAATTTTTTTCTTCTAAATCGGCTAAAAAATTAAAAATCGGTCAGTTTTATTAGAATCGGGTTTGTAAATCAACCAATTAAAATCCATCAATTTTGACCTGTTTTGTCAGTTAAATGCGGTTTTCAGAAGATTATGGTTTTAAGCTTCTATAGAACCATTTAGGGTGTTGATTCCGATCAAACTAGATCGGACCATCTGTCCAGTCTAACTTTCAAAACTATGGTTTATTGTTCAAGTACTGCATTACTCTCTTATATGTAACTTATAGGTTTTTATAACTAGTTTTTTGTTAGATAATTTGTAGTTTTGATTGCTACTTGAATTCTTGTTAATTATTATATTAAGTATCTAGTAGATTTGCATATCTTTATTTATAGACTTAACTTTTCGCATTAAGGTTTATGTTATTCTTCTTGCTTATGGTTTTAAATGAGGTTACAATTAATTTTAATTGGCATTTGATAATATCTTTAGAATTGTATTAAGTTTTTACATAGGAGAATCATTTGAGTCGACTCATGAAAATTTTGTAGGATCATGATAGAAAATGCTCAAATACATCATAACAATTGACAATACTTGATCTAAAATACTATTATCTATAATTTTTAAACATTTTTTATATTTTATAAAAATATAAATAAAAAATGACATGACTCCCCAATTTGACTCTAGTGACTCCCGAGTTGACTCCACTCCAAGCTATCCAAGTCGAGTTAAAAATCTGAGTCGGCAAACCTCGGTTTAAGGATTAGTTTTTGAAACCCCTATTAGTAAATTGGTTTTCTTGCTTGTTGTCATAGCTTGCTGCCTCTATTTGCAGGCTAGGGGTCAGCATTGACCCTCAAAGGTCCAAGCTACCCAAAATCTCTTCTTATGTCATCCAATTTCTAAACTTTGTCCAGAACGGGGGTAAATAATACAAAACTGTGGTGTTGTTCGTTTTGGACAACGACAACGTTAGAGATCAATCCATAGCTTACATACTCCATCAATTCATGATGTAAACCCTCAAAGGTATTCATAAACCGTATATGGATTTGACCCTTAAAGGTCTCATAGCTTTTCTAGAGAGAGAGCTCCCTAAAATCTCTCCATGAGTCCCTCCATTTGTAACTTTTGTCCATAATGGGGGCAAAAGATGCAATACATTCCATAATTTATGTGAGATATGGTGCTTGTAACCTTTGTCCAATATAGGGACCAATGATACAATCAACTCCATAAACTATGTGAATCTTGTTTATTGTAACTATTGTCCAAATTAGGGACAAAAATTACAACTTGCACCAAAACTTATGAGAATTCTATGAAAAATCTTTGTGCAAGACAGGGACAAACAATACAATTGTCTCATAAGATTACGTATCACAATTGATACATAAACAAGAAAATCGAAATCACTACTTTTACCAAAAGAAGTCCAACAAATCTTTCATACACATCCCAACAAATAATCTTTGAAAAAAATCATTAAGAAAAGAAAAATTCTGTTAATGATCAAGAAACCAACTTACAAAAGATAACAAATCCATAAATAAAGACGAATGTTAAGATCATCATATTGGTTTGCATGAATTTACAGTTTTTGCATGATCAGGTTTTTATAGTGTTTTCAGTAAGATTTTCAAGCAATTGCTCCTTATGTCAGTGATTTACATGTCTTGTGACACAATGCATTTGCTAATAGTAATATCACCAAGGACAGAGAAAGAACCATAGCTTAAGTATAACTCATAGATAGACCTTATCTTTCAAAAATATAGATAATCTTTCAATCAGCTAATACTCAATGTCAAATTTTGAAAAAACTATGATTCATTTCAAAAGACTTATAAAAAGCTTATTGAATGGATTCTCTATCCAAAAAGGCATTTCAAAAGGACAAAATGTTTGCAAAAACCATCAACCCCAAAGGTTGAAACCAATTTTAGCAGTTTTATTGATCAAAATAGGTCTAGGTTTATAAAATAACCTACCTAATATCTAATATCCATGAGGAATACAAAAGTGAAAGTACTGTCTCATCCAAGTCAAAATTTAGGCAATTCTTTCGTTTGCTACATATGGCTTTGCTACACATACCAAAGGGAGGCATCTGTCAGCACCCAAATTTTGACTTAGGTTAATTAATGGAATCAGATGAGTTCATTACAATAAAGGATAGGACCAAATTCTAGACACCCCTGAACTTCAGATAGTCAGGCATTCTTAATGGATACTCTAGTCGTAAAGTGCAATGACGATGTCCAAATTCTATCCAAAGATCAATCAGGCTAAACCCTAATTTCTCTAAAAAGGCACCCTAGGACTACGAGGGTCCAACTTTTAATCTACTAGTCCCATTTCATTCTGAATTCGCTAACCTTCATAAGCCTTCCCACATTGAAGCATCAAAAGGCTAAAAAATTACCATTTTACCCCTACACCTTTAAAGATTTCAAACTTCAATCTATCAAACCCCTTTTTATTCTAAATTTTTCAACCTTCATAAGCCTTCCCAATTGAAGCATCAAAAGGCTGGTAAATTACCATTTTACCCCTACACCTTAAAAAAATTTCAACTTTAGTCTATTGGACTCATTTTCTCTAGAACTCCTCGGTCTTCACAAGCCTTCCCACATTGAAGCATTAAAGGTTGGGAAAATTATCATTCTACCCCTACATCTTCAAAATTCATCATTTTTCTCAAAATTGGATTCTCGATAAACCCTAGAAATTGCCCCATCACCTAAATAGCTCCAAGTCAAGTCCTATGCCCTCCCATCCTAATCATCTTTAAAACTATCTAAAGAAGCAAAATATCTAGAGATCCAAAAAGCCCTAAAGTCTCAATACTTCCCCAAACCTTCGATAAACTCCCTAATAGAAAAGTCCTTTAAAGGTTTGGGGAAGTATTGAGCCTATACTTCGATAAAACCCTAGAAAGGCCTCCGAACAACCAAATTCAAATCAGTCAGAGGCTAATTCTAGATTTTTTCCAAGACTTCAAGGCTAGGCTTCAATTTTAGATATAACTAGAGCCACTCTACATCAATTTCTCCAATCTCCCCAAAGAAAACCCAATCATTTTATAGCAAGTGATGGACCCTCAGTAGATTCCCGAGTATTCATCACAGACCAAAAACTCAGCTAATCAATGACCCCATCTTAGCAAACCTAAGACCTTCTAAGAAGACCTATATCAAGACCTTCAAGAGACCCAACATGCCCTGATTATCCCATTCTCTCTCAAATCACAGTAGAAGCACTTCTACTAGCATTTAACACTCGGTAAGCCTCCGAGAACTTTCTGGGAACCCAAATCCCTCAAGGTTAGGCATATTTTCTTAGATTTTTCAAGACCTTCGATAAACTCCCTAATAGAAAAGTCCATCCATAGACTCAACAAAGCCCAATTGCTCAATTCTTCACAAATCCAGGCTGTATTTTTCCACCAAGGGACCTTCCTTTGGGAAACTCCCAAGAATTCACCAAGAATCAAATTGCTAGCCTGTCAGATTTTGTGAACTCATAGTTCTAAGACTTAAAATATCTCATGACCTCCAATATTTTCACCTGGGACACAGCAAAAATCTATCTCAATTCTGCTAAAGATTTGGTTTAAGATAAATCAAGGTTTCAGGCACAGATTTTGATTCAAGTATCGGTTTTGTGAATAGTCTTAGCCTGTCTTATAAAATTCAAAGGTTATCTTTCATATCAAGATCTCAAACCATTTTTCCCTTCCTACACAAGTATGAGTCATCTCAAACCCACTCAAAGTCAGTTTTGACCTACCTATACTCCTCTAAATCCAATTATGATAGTTGCATTGCAACCAGAGCATCCAGGAGATGCAAAAAACTTATAAGCCTTGAAACATTCAGAGTTAAAAAACCTAAAAAGCACACCCAAACAGTAAAAGGATAAAATTTGAGAAGCGGTTAATATTTTCTATTACTTTTTTCAAAAAATCATCATTTTTCTAAAAATCCTAAAGGTAGCTTGAATTTTAGCCCTTCATTTGGAACATTCCTAATAATGGGCTAAGACCTTAGGGTCCAAGGCCCTAGCCCATGGTCCACCACTCACCTCCTCACCATGTCCACTCATTTTCTCACCCCCACTCTACCACCCATTTCTTACCCCATTTCTACACCACCCATTTTCACCCCTCCTCACCACAACCACCAATCTTCACCCCCTGCCACATGTCCCCCACATGTGGATAAGAGCCCCTCCACCTTACACCATTTAAACCCCCCTCCACCATCACATGTTAGTGTAGGATCCACCATGGCATGGGCATCCATGCCCACTATTACCATGACCCCACATCCTTGGTCCCCACCTATAAATACCCCCCAATTAATCCTAGAAAAGAAGAAGAAAAATATAAAAAAATAAAAAAATAAATTTCTAAAGAAAGAAATAGAGAAAGAAAGAGAGAGATAGAAATATATAAAGAAAGGAAAGAGAAAAGGGAAGAAAAGCTCCACTTAAGGTTGGTCCCCCCCCCTCCGCTTTTATTTTTTAAAAACCTTCTTACTGTAAGGGATCCATCTCTGAACCCATTTAAGAAACCCCATAGTGGGACATAGGGGAGACCAGCTTATCTCCCCTCATTTGCTTTATTTTTGAACAATCATGAGTGTGAGGATCATAACTCCACAAATTAGAGGAGTTAGGAGCTAAAATTTTGAGTGTAAGTCATTGTCATGGTGACTTACAAGTCCACCAAATTTGAGCCTCAAGTCAGATCATTTGGTCCTCGAGATGGGCCCCACTTGCTCACTGTGTAAGTGTGTTTTCACACTACCCAGACTGAGCACTGAAAGATGCCCAAATTTTAACTCTGTCTATAAAAATGTTTTTTGATTGATTTTTATTTTTTATTAGCTAACTAATTTACATATGTAAATTAATTTTTGTAGTTATTTTATTGAAGTTTAGGTATTTTACTATAATTTTATTCAAATTAATTTTTTGTTGTTCCTGTTTTGTATTAACTTTTGTCATTATGCTTGTTTGTTAAATAACTCCCCATGTACTTACCACTTTGCTATAATTTTTTGCACAATGGTTTCATAATATTTTATAGATGATCCCTACAAAATTTGGGCTCAACCCCATGGGTGTAGTCCCTGAAATGGGCCCCACAACTCACTAATCTTATAAGGTACAATGCAGGTTTGGACATAACCTACCTACTTTGAAAAATTCAAAGTAGGGTTTAACTTCTCCAACGGGGCTAGAATTTCTCAGAGAGTCTTCTACGGTAATGACCCAACTCTCTGAAAAATTCCAGGCGTAAGGGATTTCCCTTAGTAGACCAAAAACCCAAAAAATAGGCTGCATGTTTCTAATCCAAAACTAGTATGCCTGAACTTTCACTACGATGAAAGATCAGGCATACCAGAAGATCAGGCGTACAGCCTAAGATCAGGCGTACCAACCTAAATGACCTTATTTTGATTTCTCCATGTGTCTAGTGGCATGTAAAGGTTGGTCTACTCTTAAAAATCCTCTAGGAAGAATTTTAAATCCCTGGCTTTACTAAGGTAACAGAGTGGGGTCCATTTGGGTCAGTACACCTGAACTTTCGCTTCTATGAAAGATCAGGCATACACAAAGTTCAGGCATATAGTCAGTGATCAAGCGTACCATTTTGGACATTTTTACCCTTTTATTCCCAAGTGTCCAAAGGCCTGTAAAACCTCAAAAAATCTCTCAGAAAATGTTTTCAGAACTCTGATTTTACTGGAATAGCAGAGTAGGGTCCATTTGGGCCAGTATGCCTGAATTTTCACTTCAATGAAAAATCAGGTGTACTCAAAGATCAGGCAATACTTAAAGATCAGGTGCACTAAATGGAAGTTCAGACATATTGACAGAAAAAGACCAAAATCCCATTTTTTTAATGTCTCATTTAGTAATATTTGGACATTGTTAGGTTAGAGAAGCCACCCTAACAAGGTAGGTAATTAGGTACCTAACACCATCCCCAATTACAACTAAATAGCTTACCCTAAATCTCAAGAATCCTAGACCAGTCTAAGAGTCATCCTAGGCCTTAGGGCCTAACCCGTGTTGCAAGGCCCACGCCCCTCCTTTCTTGGGGAAAAGGAGGCAAATGTCTAACTCCATCTATGAACCTCAGAGTTGGTGGCAACTTCAAACTGAAGCCAATGGCATTCATCAGGCTAGGCTTCGCATCTCGTGGAAGTGGGTAAGAAGACCCCCCGGTCTTTCCGCAATGCCCACAGTAGGTTACCCAAAAAAATGAGAGGTAAACCATGGGTCTTAGTCAAAAACTATACTAACAGGAACTCTATGCAGTCGCACTATCTCATCAATATACAATTTGGCTAACCTGTCCAATGGGTATGATATTTAAATAGGTAAGAAGTATACAAACTTTGTCATTTGGTCAATGATCACCCAAACAGAGTTATAACCCTTATCCATCTTGGACAATCCCACTACAAAATCCATGAAAATGTGCTCCCACGTCCATTCCAAAACATCGAGTGGTTGTAGTGAACTTGTAGGCTTCTAATGCTCAGCCTTAACTTGTTGACATGTTAGACACTTGGAAACAAAATCAGCTATCTCACTCTTCATGTTGTTTTACCAGTAACTTTTTTTAAAATCTGTGTACATCTTAGTACTGCCCAAGTTGACTGCATAGGTGGCTCCATAAGCTTCTTCCATAATCGTTCTTTTCAATTCGTCACTATTCATAATGCATAAATGACTCCTAAACCTCAAAGTACCATCATCATGCATGGAAAAATCAGTTATATCGCCTAATTTCACTACCTCCACAATCTTTATTAATAGTGGGTCATTACTCTAGGCTCTCTTCACTTGATTAATAAGGGTAGGTTGCACTCTTAAAGTGAAAAGAGCATTCCCAATGCATTCACCTGCACTTCGACATTCAAGTCTCTTAGTTCATGCAACAAAGTGATCCTCCCAACTCTGAGACAAGTAAGTAAGCTCGAGGATTTGAAATTCTATCCAAGAGAGGGGTGGATAGGATTTGTCTTACTCTTTTTAATTAACTTAATTTGTTGTGGTTTATCTTACAATCCTTGTTAATTAATTTGGTACTATATTGATTCAAG
>JAOXJP010056768.1:0-15810 GCA_025762735.1 Platanus orientalis | reverse complement strand
GGTTAGGGTTGAGCCAAATAGTCTTATACCCTTACCTCGACACGACATGAACCCAACCCGCCAACCTGAATTGCCACCCCTACTTTATTGTGACCCTGGATAAAATTCTTACTCTGAATTATTTAAAAAGCAATGGTTGGAATCTAGCCAATAGATGTGATTGTGCTTCAGGGGAGAGGCAACACTGAACCACCTCTTCATTCATTGCCATTTGGTGCCCATAGATTTGGATGTTCTTTCTTTTTCACCTCAATACTTTTTGGGTCTTTCCAAGTTCGTTCAGGAACCTAATCTCAAGATGTTGGGCTAGTGATTTGGGGGTTATTCCTTCGGTTATCTGGCATGTTCTTCTGGGTGCTATATGTTGGGTAGTCTAGAAGGAGAGGAACCACCACATATTTGAGGACAAGTCTTCCATGCTAGATCACCTTCTGATCTATGTTTTTGAGTCTCTGTTGGATTGGGTCTCTGTAGACAAGGATTGTGATGAGTTAGAGTGGTTAGCTGTTCGGGGTGGATCCATTTAGTCCTCTGTGATTGTAGTCCTTTGTTTTGCTAGGTTGGCTTGTGTTTTGTGATTGTTTTGCTTTCTTTGTTTTCCTTTTTGCTCTCTTTTTTATTCACCTCCAGGGTGAATGTTTTGTTTTGTTTGATCTTTACTTTTGCTGATTTATCTCTAAAAAATGGGTTATATCAGAGGAATATCAAGGATTCAATAGCATTGAACAACATAGCTGAAAAAGAATAATAGAGAAATGTATGATGCTTAGGTATCTTTCACACCATTCCAATTTTAAAGATTATATCAACCAATGCTGTTCAACTTTTTGTGGGAAAGATAATTAAGTTTTGCTAACAATATTATGCCTATAATAGATTAAGACCAGTGGAATAAGGGGTGCAACTAATGATAAATGAATGATGCACATTCAGTGAGTCCATTTACAACATAACACAAGCTGTTGGCTTAAAACTGACCAATAAAATGATAACTCCTGCAAAAACTAAACAAAATAATACCACTAATATTTCTAGGCAAGCATTGAAGACATTGGAAGAGAAAAATCAGTTCACTTTTGGACATTAAATTAAAATTAAGGACACAGCATACGAACCACTTCAGGAATGGCTGAAATCTTGTCAACAAGAGGTTTCAACAGCTCTGGCTTGTATGAAGACGTGACAAAATTAACCATAACCTCAGGTAGACCAGTCTTTACATCTCTGGAACAGAAACCAAATTATTGTGGAAGTTTCTTAAAATTTTCATGATCCAGACAGCAAAATATCAAAAGAGAAACTTGAGTATTTGTAAGAAACCTGTACTTTCTATGAACAATTATATACTAAGAAACTAACCAAAAAATCAGCAAATGTAGAAATATTCCACCACAATAAAATGATAGACGCAAATGGCAGGAAATAGAGTGATGGATGCATGCATGCATGCCCACAATTAATAAATGATGGCACAAAACAGCAGCAGCGTTAGACAAGGAAGCATCGTTGAGAATATTAATTAACAGAAAAAAGTAAGCTCATCAGGAGCCCCTTTGATTTTGTTGGAAATATCCAATAAGTTTTCCGTCCCACCACTGAAGATAGAAAATGGCAGGTATTCAATTTTAATAAAATATGGAGGTAAAATTGAAAACTCAAATTCTTATGTGCTGTTTTTTTTTTTTTTATTTTAAATGGACTAAGTCGAATGATGTCCTCCAAAGGAAGCATAGTAGAGCCTCAAGTCAGTTCTGACCAGTGCCCAATTCATAATTTCCTGCCTATATTATGAGGAAATTGATTAACCAGTTTATTGTTTATCTTTTCTAATCAGACTTGTCTTCACCTTCTACATATTCTCCTAGGGTGTAACATGGGCCGGGTCAGGATCAACCCCTACCCAAACCCAAACACTACACAAGGTGCTCAACAAACCCAACCTAAGTCTGACAAGGGCTGGTTCATGTTGGGCCCAGTTTGAGTCAAGTTGGCTATCTCTGTATATGAATGTCACATGCAAATTTTAAATAAAGGGATGTCTATGAGAGCTGATCTCAAGATTTCCCTCATTTAATGCAAGGTTCTACCACCAAGAAGATTCTTCTGTGTTTTTGTTTAGTCACACATATAAGTAGACTTCAAAGGCAAACAAGTAATCAGGTTCAGGTTGGATCGGGTTACCTGAGGCCTCAACCCAAATCCATCCCGATTATAAATTGGATCGACTTCTCCCAACCATAAAACCCAATTCAAGGTAAGAGAACCCCCAACCCAACCTGACCAAAAAGTGCTTTGAAGCAAAGGTAACTAAAATCATCTGAGGAATCGTATCAAGTTGTATACCTTCCAGTTCTTAGCATTAAATGCTTCAGAAACCCCTTATGAGTGTGAACATCATATGGAGAAAGGCCTAATTGTGGATCTCTCCAACAACTTTGAACAACTGCAAGAACCTATAATTAAAAAAATAATTCAAATCGGCAGTCAGCAGTGAAAAGCAAACATAGCTAATGCAAATTAAAAAATCCACAAAAGAAAATAAGAATATGAATTTGGATCGGAAAGGAATGATGCAACACACATGGGGAAGGATACAAAAGTTGATATAGGCAAGGTTCAAAATGTCAATGTTGGTGGAAATGTCGGTTAGGCCAAAATAAGACATATATTGGAAATGTCGTAAGGATATATTGTAAAAATCGTGGAAACTTAGGAAGCATATTATAATCTAACTACATATGCACAAGGGAACAAATAGATTTGTTAGGAATGATAGCTTATTTTAGCACACTTGTATTTTAATATTCTTTAAAAGGACACATGCATACATAATGATTGACAAACATATTATAATCTAACTGTATAAACATAAGGGAGCAAGTGGATTTTCTTCCTTTTATTCTTTCTTCTCTTCTCCTTCTTTCTCTCCCTCCTTTTACTTTCTTTGAAATTTAACATTTTTCATATAATTTTTTATCATACTAGCACAATGTTGACATTAGACAATAATACATTACGAAAGGAGAATATTCTCTCAAGATGTTGACATCATAAATCGTGTTGACCGAAAAATGAATTTTTATTATGTACTTAATGTTTCATATCGGTATAGGAATATGTCATGTCAGTTTTGGTAGACATAGACATATGTCAGAAGACATATAAGACATTTTGAGACATTTGATACCATGGATATAGGGTGATAGCCAAGAGTCTCAATAAAATCCAAATAAAGTAACAGAAGCAAGAATGCAATGAAAAGAAATCAACTTTTAAATCTTAAACACCATGGATCACAAAAGCTTAAAAAATACAAGAATAGGAGAAAGAAAATAAATAGAGGAGTTTAGAAGGGTTTAGAGAAGAAAATAATGAGAAAATGCCCAGAAGGGCAATTCTGGAATTTCCGGGTAGAACCCCAAAATTAGAAAAATAGCCCTTTTGATATGTCAGAAAACAATGAAATTTTACAGGTAATTAGATGGGTATATAAGTGATCACCATACCAAATTTTAACTTATTCAGACAAATAAAAATATATAAAAAGTAAGGTTTACTGGTTAACAATGCTTCTTGAGGGAGAAAAACATAAAACCAATAGGGATTCTTTGATCTGTAGATTCCATCAACTTGTTTGCTTAGTATTGAGAGTAGCAAGATGATAATGAAAAGTATAAAAACAAAAATACGCAAAAATGAAGAAGAGGAAGAATAATAGAAGAAGATAGAAAGAAGATGGGAGAAGGGGAGCCTAACGGCTACTAACTAAAGAGGAGGGATGGGAGGGGATAAGGGCCCATGGCCAAGAAGCCAAGCTTCAACAAAAAAAAAATTAATACAGTCAATCAATGTCTCTCAATGCAAAAAACATGCAAAACTATAAATAGGCTCACAAACACAAAAAGAAAATAGCAAGAAACTAAAATAGAAAGTCTCAAACTTGGGGCCTAAGACTTGCTAAAACAAAAACTACTAAAGACCACACTTTTCTAAGACTAAAACCTTGACTTTCTAAAAACTAAGATTACCAAAAAACCACCCTCTACTAGAAGCTATCAACCAGCCCTTTGTAGGACCCACATGTTGACTCTAAGACTTCCTAACTCTATTTTCATCACTTACGATCCTATTAGTATTTTGGTCATAACTGTTGCAAATAACATCGGATTTGCGAAACCTTGGTCTTGTTAGAAAGGTAATTGAATAACCTCTCTAATGACACCAAAATCAAGCCAAAGAAACAAGTTTTGACCTTAGAAAACTTGGGCTAAAAGTAAGTGACGGGATTACAACTTACAAATAAATCAATCAATAAATAAAACCGAAAAAAATAAACTACCCATGGCACTATTGGCCTTATTATTTTTTAATTATCCCACCCCTTACAAAACTTGAATTAAACCAATATAACACTCAAATTTAAATATGGTCCTCTTGTGTGGTAGCACATATATAAGTTTCATAATGTTGTCCACATCAAGGAAGTTCTTGTATTCTTCATTATGACCACAAAAAGCTGCAAACAATAAGTTGGATCCCAGTAGAAAAACATGGAGATCAGTAGTTGTGGACGTCGGGGTCCGGAGGGGGTTCGGATTTCCCTGCTCGCCCATGGTTTCCCGGCCCACTCTTCGGTGTGCGATGCCAGTGCGCGAAGGTTGCTAACCCTTTTACAGGAGGGTTAGGCTTTTCTGGGAGTTCCCACCAACTCGGGGTTAACCAATGGAGTTGGACATCGGTTCTCCTCTTCAGAGGAAGATGAGAAGTCTAGACCCGAAGGTCTAGGGGTTTAACTCCTAAAACTGGTCTGGGTCCTTGAGTTTGAGGGTAAGTTGTTTAGTTGCATTTGGAAAAGGTGTTAGACACTCCATATACCCGCTTTTTTAGGACAGCTTCTCTCATTCATATATGTCTTAAATTATGCTAAAGTCTATGCTTGTAAATTCTGGAGTTTGCTGTTTTATGGATTTTTCTTAGGCTTAACGCCTGAATTTTCACGTTTGAATTTAATTCAAGGGAAATTCAGGTGTTGGTTTATGAAAAATCCAGAAATTGTCTTCTAAATCAAAATTGTTTTAATTGCAGGAGAGCCCCCCATGGTTATGACTTTTAGAGGGATGGTGGACCCCTCCAAAGTATTCATTGACTGACCTATTAGGGTTAGACTTAACCTTGACACAAAAGGGAAGAAAAAAAAATGTTGTGTTTTCTGTGTTTTAGGTTTAACGTCTAAATTTTAACTCAACGCCTGTTTATTCAACGCCTGAATTTAATTCAGGGTGAAATTCAGGCATTGAAAACTGATCAGATTAGCATTTTGATGTGGTCTTTTTAAGATGGTTTGGGTGGGGCCCAATGCTGTGGGCATGGTATCAAATATCTCGAAATACCTTAAATATCTTCCAACATATGTCCATGTCTACCAGGACCAACACGATATATTCCTATATCGACATGAAACATTAAGTACATTATAAAAATTCATTTTTTGGTCAACATGATGTACGATGTTGGTGTGTTGAGCAAATATTCCCCTTTCACAATGTATTATTGCATTATATCAACATTGTGTTGTTATGATAAAGAATTATATGAAAAATGATAAATTTCAGAGAAAGTAAAAGGAGGGAGAAGAAGTTGAAGATAAGAAAGATGAAAAGGGAGAGAATCAACTTGTTCTCTATGCTTATATGGTTAGATTATAATATTTTTGTCAACCATTATGTATGCATTTGTATTTTTAAAGAATATTAAAATGAAAGTGTACTAAAATAAGCTATCATTCTTAATGAATCTATTTGTTTCCTCGTGCATATATAGTTAGATAAGAATATGCTTCTTAAGTTTCCACGATTTTTACAATATTTTTTTTCGATATTTCCGATATATGTCTTATTTCGGTCTGTCTGATATTTCCACCGACACCGACATTTTGAACCTTGGCTGTGGGACCCCTGGATTAGGTCAAATGATGTTTCTTAAGGTTACATTGTGTAACCCTAGGGGTCATGGCCTTTATGCAAGCGGAGATATGCTCTCCCAAAGAGGGCAACTTGGTCATCTATTACAGGCATAGTTCAAAATCTCGCGCGATACGAGTTGTATCGCGCGAGACGTACCGGTACCGCAGGTGTGCGACACGATACCCCCATGTATAGCAAAATCTCGTGATTTAGATAGGTTATCGCATAACGCACATGCGTCTTGTGATAACATGTCCAAAATGGCCATTTTTTTGCTTAAACTAGCCTGAGACGTGATACGGAGGAGTATCACGTGCCACGTCTCGCAGACAACCATCCCCGTATCGCAAGTCACAAAAAACCTTAAAAAATCTTGTTTTTTTGCAATTTCTTACTTCATCTAGCTTCTAGAGACTAAATCTAAGATTCCATTTGAGTCTATTCCGTTTGAAAATGGAGATTTGAGCCAGATCGAAGGATCGAACCCGAAACTCCAAATTCGACAAATACTTCGGTAATCTCTCTATCTCTTCTCTATTACTTGTAAAAATTTTATATGTTATACATTTCTGATAGATCTACACATTCATAGAAAAAAAAATTCGGAAAAATATATATTTATTTAATTTTTTTTGAAAAAATCAAAAAATTGAAGAAAAATAAAAAATTACATGAAATGAGGATTGTTTGGTCTAATTTTTTTATATGTTATAATACATATCATTTTGCACATAATATATCAATTTGGTAGATTTCTAAAAATAAAATATTTTCTGTATTTATTTAATATTTAAAGTTGTCAATCGTTAAAATTTTCTCCCAGTTGACTAGCCATAATAGGATTGCTGCTTTAGAAGGCATCTTCGAGCACCAAATGATCCTAGCAGCGATGAACTCCCTTCTAGGAACCAACAATAACTGAAAATAGAAAGATACTTTGAATACCCCCTTGCAGTCTCCAAGCCATAATCTTTTATCCGCTGCCTCAGGATTCCCTATGGATGGATATGCAGCCTTGTGATGAGAAGAGCCATCAACTCCAATTCCCAATCATTTAGGGGCCTTCTCAAGAGAAGATTCCATGCTATACTACCCTCTTCCCTGCAGACATGATCATGAACCGATCCTTCTTTGCACATCGATAAGCTAAATAAAAGTCGGGAACTCCATTGAAAGTGGGCTGTTTCCACACCACATATCCCCCCCCCCCCCCACCCCAAAGCTAACCTGCAACCCAGCCCCAACTTGAAATGCCACTTTTGAGAGAAACAGTTCATAATATTTAGAGATGCCTTTCCAAACTATAACCAAAAGGCCCACCTGGCTGCATAGAGTCCCACCCCCCATTGCAAACCCCAAATTTGGCTTCTATTACTTTCCTCCACAAATTGTCTCTCTCCTCCCTGAACAACCATACCCAATTCTCTTGTCCAGTAAACGAGGAATGGAAAAGAGGGATAATAATTGATCAGCATGCTTGAGAGGATGCCTTTATCAAAGTGATATTACACCCTTTGGATAAATATCTACCCTTCCAACTAGACAGTCTCCTCTCCACAATTTCAACCACTGGATCCCAAATGGATTGCAAACGATAATTAGCACCACAAGGCACCTCAGAAAAGTAGAGGGAGATTGCTTCACTGTGCACCCAAGGATATGTGCCAAGCTCTTCAAATTATTAACATCACCAACTCCCAAAAGTTTATTCTTTTGCAACTTTATTTTCAACATCAGGGATATCTCATCTTCAATTTTCCTAAAACATTAATGATTAATCCTTCACAGTGACTAAGAGATGGATTAGATTTTTGAGGTTTGTTCTGAGATACTTTGAGGCTACGTCAGGATTGAGTACTAATTTTTCTAGGAGCACTACATAGGCAGTGAGAGAGGCTTTTTAGAGAGAGAGAGAGAAAGAGATAGATAAAAAGCAATTTATTGCAAAAGAAAAAAGAAGGCTACAAATTCACCGGGGAGGTGAAAGGAGACCAAAGAGACAAAGCAAAAGAGAACAAAAACACAACAACAGGAAACAAAACACCAGATAACAACCCATTGGAATGTAGATTGGGTCAATTTCTGGTCACTTATCTAGGACTCCCATTGGAGGCTTGTTAAAGAGGAGAGACATTTAAGGTCCGGAAGTGAAATGGATTCAAAAGTGCTTATCGGGGCGGAAGAATTTCTAATTGTTGTAGGGTTGAAAAGTAACTTTGATCAAAGCATTATTGGCAAGTATTCTGATTTATTCTCTCTCCTTTTGTTATCCCTAGAGCGGCTCAAAGAACAGATAAACTTTAACAGGGCTTTCTTTGGAGGGGATGTCGAGTACAACTAATTATCATTTGGTGGATTGGAAACAGGATGCACTCCTAAAGAGAATGGTGGTCTGAATATTCAGCCAGAAACGGTGACAAAGAAGGGTAGTGGCAGCTAAGTATGGGGTTTTGGATGTGTGGGACTGTAGAGAAGTTACGGTGTCTCATGGTTTGGGGCTGTGGATGGTTTGGGGCTGTGGAAAGGGTTTATGGAGGATACAAAGGAGCTAAAGAAGGCATTGGTATAAAAGTCGAAAACCACTTGTTGAAGTTTATTAATCTCTTAACACCTTAAGGTTTTGGTATAGTTGGTTAGTTCACTGTTAACATGGCATCAAAGCAGGTTTGGTCACAAGTTCGAATCCAGATTGAAGTAGTTTCCCGAATGTAGTGTTGTGTGCATGTATACGCATTGTGTGGACTCGTGTCTAGCTCCCCAAGTGTGTTCCCAGGAGAGAACAGCGTTGCTCCTGAGGAGGGTGTTAAAGTATATTAATTTGTGTATCTCCTAACACCTAAAGGTTTTGGGATAGTTGGTTAATTCACTGTCAACACCACTTTATTTTGGGAATTCTGGTGGTGCAGCAATAATCCTTAAAAGACTCAGATCTTGGGTATCTACAGAGTGGCAAGGATGTCAGAATTGAGTTCTCATGAGTGGGTGATGTGACAGCCATTTTAAGAAGACTGGTGAAAGATTAGGAATTCTTATCTATGTTTAATCTACTGGGTAAATTGGAGAGGTGCCAGATTTTCCCAGATGAGGAAGATAGAAGGATTTGGACATTTACAATGAAGTCTTGCTTTGAGAAGGGCATGGCCCACTTAATCAGCATATTGTGGAAGATAATTTGGTTTCACCAAGTCCAATCAACAATCCAGTTCTTACTAGGGACAGCAGTACTGGAGAAGATATTGACCCTGATAACTTGATGAAAAGAGTTCTTTTTTTTTTTTTAACCAAACATATGACACCTTTGCTATAAGAATGAGGAGTCCATATCTCACCTCCTAATCCATCGCCCTTACACATTGGAGGTTTGGACAGGACTACTAAAGTACTTTCAAAACTGAGTGGGTGGTCCCTCCAAATCTCAAAGCACTCCTTGGTTGGAAGAAAACAAGCTTCACAACCAGGGGGAAATCGATTTGGAGATTGGTCCCTACAGTTGTTTGTTGGTCAGTGCAGCTGGAGCAAAAACAATCGTATTTCCAAGAACTATGCAGAACCTTCCTACAGGGTATATGTAAGAGCAAAGAAAAAAAAATCTTTTTTGGATTTTGCATTGTAAAAAATGCGAAAATTTAGGTAGAACCGTAGAAGGACTTTACTGAGGGAGTGGAATTTTGTTAATTTAAGGAATTTTTTCTGTGTAAGAACCTTTTTTTGTTCTTGTACTCTGGATCCTACACATCTGAATAATGATATCTTTGTAAACTTTTTTGGGGATTTCTTGATGCCTTTAACAGAATTTAATTTTACTTATAACAATAATAATAATATATAAAAAAAGACTAGAAAGCATAGAACCTATAGGTGACTAAGATAAGGGAAATTTGATTAGATCGTTTAGTCACACACAACAAAGACCAATGCTGCACCTATGAGGAGTGAGATGCTTCAAGTTTAAGGTGTTAAAAGGAAAAGGAAAGAAATGAAAAGGGTTGAAGTAGCGAAGAAAGACATGAGTATTTATGAGTTAACAAAAGATATGTGATGAGGACATCAGGTCCAGACAGGAGTTTTAGGTTTACTAAAGATGGCGTAGGAGGGTCGCACCCATGTTATGGTTTCATTAGCGTCTTTATTTTATATTTAATGTTTTAGTCCCTAGCACATGTCATAAGGGTATTTTTGTCTTAGTAGGGTATTTTAGTGGTATTTTGGTCATTATATGTAGTCTAGGGTTATTTTGGGGATATCATTGTGCTAGGGTTTTTTTGGTATTTTCGCATAACTAGGGTGTAATAAGTCTGGCCGTGGGAGCTATAAAACACCCCACACGACCAGCAAGTTTGAAGATGCAATGAAAACAAAAATTTTGTCTCTCACGTATTGGCTTCCTTCAAGGCTTTCTTCTTCTTCCTCCTTGGTTGCAAGTAAAGTGCATAAAACCCTAGAATGGGTCTAAGACATTCCTAGTTTAACAGTTGTAGTAGATGCTACTCCCTCCCCTTGGGTAAAGGTCCTCTATCTTTATCTTGTTTACAGATTGTTTGGATTGTCTGCAAGCAATAGTCTACAGAAGAGCTGTTTATCACTCTCTATTCTCTGAAGTTTTCGAGCAAACTACTATTCAAGGAATGTGCCCAGCTCCTACGATCAGTTTAGTACTCACAGACTTTTCCCTAGTGACTGTTTGAAGCTGAGGTTCAAAAGACCACTCTGTTTCAAGCGTTAAAACTCAACAGAACCACCTGCAAGAGATCGACTACAGCTCCATCACTTTAAGGAATTATTTGTTGGTATTCTTCCTGGGTATTTAGAACTATAGTATGAATCATATAGTGGTGGGTCCCATCCCTAAGGGCCCCACCTACTTGCTGCTGATCCAAAACATTGCAATAGAGGCGTGAAGGGGGCTGATTCGGTGTCTTAACGAGAATCAACACTCACTCCTAATTACTAAGAATCAGGTAGTTGGAATTTGGAAGGAGTTTTAGTAATGCAAAACGATCCTAGAGGGTTTGTTTTTCACTCCAAAAATTCAGGAGTGATCGAATAGCAACAGAAATACTCTAAACAGGTGTTAAATTTGCCCTGTTTTGGGATTGTGGGAGTTTGGCTACAGCTCCCTATATATTAGGGATTTGGAGGAGCAATTTTAGGGGGTTATTCTAACCCCTTGGATGACCCACTATCACCTGATCTCAGCCCTACTACTGCAGGGATCATACCCCCTTGATTGGAGAAGTTATCAGCTGGCGGCACTTTGTTTTCCTGGGCATTTGGCTTTCGGCAGCCCTTATTCTCACAGACCACATTATATTTCGTGATTTTCTTCATTCTACAACACCTAGAAGGGATCTCCATGGTGATTCAGCTCTTTTCCAGGTATATGTGTTCTATTTTAGTCCTCTTTTGAATTCTAGGGGTAGTTTGACAAATGGCCTTGTATGGATAGGCTAGTGACTGATATACTTGATGATCCTATGTAACTGTGACTGAGAAACCTGAAGTCCTACATTCCCTAAGCCTATTTCTATCTATAGCTAATGAACCCCAATACACTTCTTTGTTCCCTTATGTTATTTCCCTGACAATTGCCCTGTCTCCCATGGGTTTTCTTTACTTTATACTATGAATTTTCTGGACAGCACCTATACTTGGGGTTAATCTTCTATTTCAATTGAGTCCATGCATCTAATTTAGATTCCTTTTTGTTTATTACTTTATAGGTCTTTAAATTTTTACCATGCTTATGGAACTTAACTAAATCTTAACCTGAAGTTGTGTGTGGATGTGTAAGTAGGAATCTTGCTTATGCTTTGTCATTATTTCTATTAATTTTATGTCTGACTCCTTTGTGCACACACCCACTAGTCCATATGCATGCTGCATCAATATGGCCCTCGATAGAGCTGTACGGTGGATCAAGATTTGAGTGGCCAACCTGAAATAGTTGGGATAAGACTTTGATGAGTTGAGTTTAGGGAAAGCACTCCGAGCACTACCTTAACTACAAGATCCATGAAGAGAAGAGAAGTAGTGGGAGAAAGGATGATTAGTTAAATAGAAATTCCTGCTACTATACTTTTTGCCTGAGAGGTGACAACAGATCTCGCATTTGCTTTATCTGATCATGCAAATGATTGTAATATTTTATTTTATTGATTGATAAGGAAAGGAAACTTTATTCAAAAGATCAAATAGAGGCAAACATGCATGAGTAAGTACAGCACACCCCTCAGTGAAGCCATTAGCTACAAATGATCGACTCCCAGTCGAAGACCAATTGTAATTGTTATAAATTGTATTATCATATCAAACAGACACAACAAGAAAAAAGAGTATCACTTATTTCTAAACTCTAATCCCCTGTCTCTCTTGTGCAGAATACAGACTACAAGGAACAAACATAACATCTTACAAATTTACAATTGAATTTCGGATCTGCACCTTTAGCAAACATGATGTCAGAAATATTGAAGATTTCACCACTGAAAGGAAACCATACAAACTAACAACAAAATGCAACCTCAGACATGCATACCTTCTCGGTTAGATCTAGAGCTCCGCTAATAATTGTTGTCTCATCATGAGTGAGCTCTCCCCCCTTACCAGCCTAAAATGGGAATGAACAAATAGAATTATTTTTAAAAAAAAATGGAAGGAAGAAAGATCTGAAGAATCCTTATTATGCACTATTTTTGGCATTCCTTGAAACATTTGATACCATTACCAGGTGAAAGTTCTAACACATGACCTACAATTTTGCTTCAATTGAGCTTACCTCTTGGCTGTGAATAGAGACAAGGGCTTTAAGTTGTGCCCGCCTAAATAGTGCTTCATTATGTCCCAGTACGCAATCCAAAACCTGGGAGAACATAAACATGTTATAGATTTTACTCTCCATATTAGTAATTTCTTGTGAAAAGATATCACATAAACATCTCCAAATTACACTCCATAGCAGTGATCCTGTACACATCTATTGATTCTTTTTCTTCTCTTGATTTTTTTTAAAACCATTCACTTTCTCCTACTCTTCTTTTATGTTCAAATCCTAAGGGTTCTAACTTCTCCAATCAATCCCTAGGATCTTCTCTTTTCTGTGTTGTGCAGCAATTATTATTGTTGTCAGCTGTTGTTGAGTAAATATATCTCTCATTGGAGCCACATGTAAAAGAAGGAGCAGTGGACTGTTCATTTCTGGTGTTAGTATGCAAGAAAAAAACTGGTGGTCCAAATAGAAGCTTGTATTATATCTGCCTGTGGCTGGTGTTCTTGCTGTCAACAGATTGGGTGGTGATGTTCCAACTGATGTGGGTTAAAAAAGCACAGCAGGTGTTTATAGTTGTACAAACCTATTAAGTGCAGTGGTCTCTTCTTTATGATCATACAGCACTGCAGGTGATTTCTTGGTGGTCATACAGACTTGTAGTGTTGACAGTAAATTATCCAACTCTCCCAAAACCTTAAGGTGTTAGAAGAGATACAAATTAATATACTTCAACACCCCACTCCTCAGGAGGAACACTGTTCTCTCCTGGGAACAACACTTGGGGAGCTAGGCACAAGTCTACACAACGTGTACACACATGCACAACACTACGTTTGGGAAAATACTTTCACTGGGATTTGAACTTGCGACCAAACCTGCTCCGATACCATGTAGACAGTGAATTAACCAACTCTCCCAAAACCTTAAGGTGTTAGGAGAGACACAAATTAATATACTTCAACATGTAGTTGTTGTGTGTGGACCCGTGGATGATTGTGTTGTGCTCATACAAGCTAATGAGCTGTGTATACATATGGGGATGAATCCTGGTGCTGTTACAGGTCTGCAAGTGATTCATTTGTTGTCTCAGGTGCATCAAATATTCTGATGTGAGGTGTTTAATTACTGGGGAGAGTACTGGGGAGAGTACTAGTGAGACAAAGTCCCTAATTAAGGCTACAGCTGATGGAGTAGGTATGCAGATTATGACAACAAAGCTAAATGAATAACTTCTTTGGGCTCAATCAGTTAAGGCATTTCTTGGTGCTAAAGGTAAGCTAAAGTTCATTCTTGAGATCCCCATGATAAGACAGCCAACAACTACAATGAATGCCTCTGGGATAATTATTTGATTATGATTTGGTTTTGGAATAGCATGGAGGCTTCAATAAATGCCACTATCATAGTTTCTCAGCACAGCTAAGGAGGTGTGGGAGGCTTTCAATGAAATGTATTCTATGAAAAAGAATATATCCCGGGTCTACCAGTTGTTTGATAGTATTTTCATGTTACAGAAAGATGATTAAAGCCTTGGTGAGTACTATAATACTCGTAAGGCATGCAGGAGAAACCAAGTATGTACTAAATTCTATCGAATGATATTTAGCTACAGAGCCAAATTCCTTTCTGGGCTGAAACCTGAGTATCAGCCTATCAGGTCAAAGTATTTGCCAGTAATAGTCTTCCTTCTCTTCATAATGTCTAAAGCTTACAAAGGGTAGTGATACCTGTTTCGCCATCTTCCTCCCCACCTATTAAAGATTGCTCAACATTAATTTCATCTGTTGGTAGGGGCTGATCAACAAGCAACCATTGTCCAACTCGCGGAAGCAGTTGTAGCCATGATGCTAAGGAGGACATGAGGTCAGAAATGCCTTAATTGTGGCCATACAAATCATGTGGCTGATAAGTGCTGGAATAAATTCAGTAAGCCAGCATGAGCCAAAACAATTATATTGTTGATATCGATGATATCCAGCCAACTGGATCTGCTAATAATCAATGTCAATCAGGTCTTAATGGTGGCAGTTCTGAAGGGTCATAACTGAAAAGTACAACAGTCTACTGAAGAAAATCCAGCAACACTCCACCCTAGCTTCTCTGTCTACTGATACTCTTGCTCATCCAGGTACTGCCGCACTTAGCATCAACGTAGCCTTCTCTTTAGGTTCTTATTCAAAGGCTTCTGAAAATATGACATAGTACGTCTTGTTTACTTCTTTGGACCAATAGAATTCTTATGCATCTATCATCTTGTTTACTTCTTTGGACCAATAGAATTCTTATGCATTTGTCGTTCCTATTGAGAGGTCTACTTGTGCTTATGGGTGAAGAATTGTTCATCTTACCTAGTTCCTCCTCATCTTTTGTATCTTATGTTTAATGCAAGACGACCAACCACTTGCTCTAAAAGCTCAAACTAATAGAGGGAGGCAAATCAATCACTTTATCTCATAGCCCAAGCTAGGCCAAACCCTCCTCGTGAGCCCCACTCCACATGGGTCCCACTTCACATGAGCCGCTCATTTCACATGGGTCTCCCTACCCCAAGTGTACCCCCACTTCATACAGGCTACCCCACTCAAGCCTGGTATGAAAATGCCCATGCATTAATCACCCCCGATGAAAAGTTTCAAACACGAGACCTCCAGCTCTAATACCATTTTGATGTTGGATAGCTAACCACTTACTTTAAAAGCTCAAAAAGATAAAGGGGGATGAATCAATCCCTTTATCTTATAGCCCAAGCTAGGTCAAGCCCTTGGCCAAACTCTCTTGCCCCACTTCACATGGGTCTCCCTTCACATGAGTCACACGGTTTACATGGGTCGCCCCCATCCAGAGTATGCCCCCATTTCACACAGGTTGCCCCACTCAAGCCCAGTGTGAAAATGACCAAGGTTCAAAATATCGTTATCACGACTCGTATCGCGGACCCGAGATACGGGTATGTCTCACGTATCGCAGCTTATCGCGGAGATACGGTGTCCGAAACCGAGAGACAGGTGAGATATGGGTCAAATGAAGGAATTTTGATTTGAAACTTTAGGATTTGATAGAATAATCACTAATTCACACTTA
>JAOXJP010056757.1:0-15810 GCA_025762735.1 Platanus orientalis | reverse complement strand
TATATATATATATATATATATATATATCGATGCATAAAAACTAAACTATGTACAAAATCATATAAACAAAAATAAAATAATATATGATTCATTATTCTAGCCAATGGGTTGATGAAGTTTAATCTAGCTTTCTATTATAAGGTTGGCGGGTAGGCTTACCCCCCACTATCAATGTAGAGGGTTCCAAGGGGGGACTAGCCTAGCCCCCCTTGGAGGGGGTGCGGGGGCAGTGCCCCCGTTATTTTTTATTTATTTATTTTATTTTTTACATGAAAAATATGTAATAGATTTATTGTTCGTCATAAGACCATGGGGTTTAACTCCTTATATGTTATTTCAAAACTATTAGGAATATTTATAGAGAATCAGGGAAGGGTTTGTGCACTATTGAAAAAACAAAAAAAAAACTATTTTTTAGGTGTTTTGTTTTTTTGTGGATCATCTAAGCCGGGATGATCCAGAATGATCCTATCCTGGATCGGATGATCTAGGGCTAGGATTGTCCGTTCCCATAAGGATCACTATCTACAGGCTGGGATCGGACCAATTTTGGTCGATCCTAATCCAAATTGTTCGATCCGATCCGGGATCTTCTGATCTTTGAAACCATGATCAGTACAACTTATAACTTTGCACAACATGACCATACAAAATAGATTGAGGTGGACAAACACTTAATCAGATAGAAATTATTATCTGGGCTGGTATGTACTCCGTTTGTGAAAATTGAATAATAGCTGACAGATGTCTTGACCAAGAGAGTGACTAAAGTAAGATTAAATGAAATAGTTGGCAAGTTGAGTATATGTGATGCTTATACTCTAGCTTGAAGGCGAGTGTTAAAGTATGTTAAACAAGGCATAACATATATTTGAGGGTAAATTAGTCTCTATGTTTAATCCAGTTGATATAAGAGTTTATATGTATTTGTAAGGGTATGAATGGTAATATTATATCCATTTCCATATATATATATATATATATATATATATATACACACACACACACACAAACACACACACACACGATAGTTTTCGCTTCATCTATGATTTCCTCCTTCCCTTTCTTATTCTCCTCCACTTCTTCCTCTACATTATATTTTACTGCAGATTACCCCAAGTGAACCATCAATTCATATTCTCAAACTGTTTGCCTCTGCAAAGCCATCTCAGCTGTGCCTCTGCATATTTTTTAGTTGCATTGACATTAACCCAATGCAACCATGGCAGCCCATTCCGTCAAACATGTGTGGCATTCTTACCACTTAGCATCACCTATTGACATGCTTTTGAGTCACTCCCCTAAGCCATCACGATTTTTCGCTTGTAAACATATTTCCAATTTCACCAAATTTTCTACAATGTTGTCTATCGCACCAAAGACTTCTCTCATATATGTGTCGACATCGTCATGCTCTTAGGAAAGTTTTCCACAACAAACCCACATGATAGAAACCAACTGGTTTTGTACTCAACAACTTTCCTGCTACTTGGAATCACAACAATCACGTTCGATACCTCCGTACCAAAGCAACCAGCTCTTGTTACAAACAACACCTTGCAGCCCTAAGTTCTCCTGTAAGCTCAATGCCCTCTAACACCCAACTGTGCCAAAGGCCAAGTCTTGCTCCATACCCAACTATATCAGAGGTCTTTCTAAAGCAGTACAAGGCTCGACAGACTCAACTCTTCAAACAAACCTCTATTAGGACTTTTCTCAAACACCTAGAATCCCAAAGAAGTTCACATCAGAAAATTCCATGTAAAAACCCTATGATTTTCTCCAAGTTTCAAGCACATAAATCTGTCTAACCTTAATGATGATCATAAGTGCCTTCAAGTGTAAGTGGATGTAAGAAAAACAGTGTTTTTTTTAAGAAATCAAAAAGGGGCAAAACCATAGTAACCAGAGCGAGAAGCGAACGCGGGAAGCAATGCGAAAGAGAGAAGTGGGAAGCGAGGCTCACTAAATCCTCGTGAAGTGAAGCGAAAACCGATTAAGAAATATTTGGAGAATGGGTAAGAAGTGATTGGAAAGCAAGTAAAGTGCAATGTGGAATTAACTTCAAACCATTAGAAAAAAATGTTATGAAATGAAATGACTATTAAATGAAATAAAAATAATAGGTGAATAATTGATTACGAGTAAGTAGTAATAAAGAAGTCTACAACCAATAAGTACTTATACAATAATTGATTATTAGTAGAAAGTAAATAACAATAATTTATGATCAATAATTTCAACTACAGTATAATAGAATGAATAAACTTAATAAAGTAGTAAAAAACCTAAAACCTATGCTATGTAAGTAACAAAGAAACATGACATATAAATCAATATGCAAACCACTTGTTATTAGTAAGATCACCCAACCATAAAGATTCAAATAAGATTGTTTTTATACAAAATATTTTATAGTTGGGATACTAAATCATTTATTTATAGAAAATCATATTACAAAATTTCATAGATAATATTTTATTCATTACCAACAATATAAGATTTACATTAAATAAAATATATTTTGTTTCTGTACTGCTTCTCAATCGATTGTATAGATGTTTCTACTCACTTTCTCTAAAGGCTTCCACTTGCTTCCCTAATCACTTCATCGTGCTTCCCATGTTTGGGAAACGCGCTTCCCACTATTTGGAGAAGCGGTTTAAAATTAGCTTCCCAAACGAGTTTCTTAGGAAGCGAGCTTCCCACCTTGTACCAAGCTTCCATGCAACTATGGGCAAAACTCAGTCTGGCTGTATGATTTTTTGGCATAGGTTTTGAAGTTTGGCAACTCTAAAGGTTGTCTTCGGTCAGCCGTATGGTGTATGGGGTCAAGCCCTATGTGAGAATTGAAGAAGTTCAAAAAAATTAAGTGTTGGAAAATCTAGCCAATGATTTCTTGGATTTTTTATGGGTTTCTTTATAAACTAGGTGTTCTATATCAGCCGTGTGACACGGGAAAGTTTATGAAGGTAATATGTGATAGGGAATGTAGGGGATGATGTGAGATGTTGTCCGGTTGGTGTAGGAAAAATATGGAGTGAAGTTATGGGCTATGGAGATGGTTTAATGGCTGTAGAGGATGAAGGAGACAAAAGGTTTGGACCGGGGCAGCAAAATCTTATTAAAAACCAGAAAAAATAAGAAAGAAGAAGAGAGAAATACCTTAGGAGAAATGACCAACTCCTTGATCTTGGAAATCACCAACCAAAATATCAAGCCAAGGTCTCAAGCTTGAAGAAGAATGAGGAGCACCATCGTAGGAGCAAATGCATTCAAACTTTCTTTCTTTTTATTTCTTTCTTGCATACTCTATTACATGGGGTTCTTCCCCTTTTAAAGAAGCAAAATAGAAGAAACCTAAGACTCCTAATCATGGGTTCCTAAATTCCCACTTTCTAAAAGAAAATAGAACTTCTAAACTGGCTAAACCATGGCCTTATTGGACCTGGCGACCTGTCCTGATTATTTTATAAAACCTCTTTAAAAATATACCCCCATCAATGCTCCTAATTACCCCTACGCCCTTACTCCTAACATTTCATAAAATATCAAATAAATCACCAATTTAATCCCAACAATAGGCCCTAAAACACTTTAAAAGGCCTCCATAGTTTGTCTTCTATGTGTCTTCATGAGTGGACCCCACCAAGGCCAATTGTGGGTCTCACTTGGCTTCCAGGTCCTCACCACTTTCCTTTTATACTTGGCTTTTTTTTGGGATAATTTTGTATCTAGCTTTGATACTAATTGTAGTAGAAGCAACTTTTCACTAGCTTTGATACAAACTATATCAGAGGCCACATTACGTATCCATATCCAAAGCTTTAATACCAACTGCCATGGCCATATTTTCACTATACTCAACTATGTGGTGTCCCAACCATCACTTAGCCAAAGCTAGCCTTATCTAACCAGTAGATATACCTTATAATGCACTGACTAAGGGTACTGCTCTTCTCAAGCTCTGTTGTATTAAGCCCTGCTTAACTAACCCACAAGTTCCTTCACTACGTCCTCATGATGCTTGCCTTGCTTGTAGGGTCCTCGTGCACTGAGGTCTGCTAGCTAGTACCAAGCTAAACTATGCCAAGCACCTAACCAAGTCAACCACCTCGGCGAGCACATCGTGCCATCGAAAAGCATCTCAAATAGTCATGAATCCTGTTCACTCCATCATGTGGCACTAAAGGCCCACCATGCCTACAACACATTCATCAACCTACCACTCAAGCCATTAAACCCACTGACGTACATAGCACCTACGAAGGAACCAAAGTATTCCATGCAAGGCATCACCCCGTGTCTTACTTGAACGCCAAAGCAATCCTCTTAGAGCAGGTCAAGCTCATGCCAAACTCCCAAGAGAGGCACATGTAAGCACACATGCTATGGGATAGCCTAATCAATCTTTGTTATACTACCACTATCACATAGCACATGCTAGTAGAGTGCACGTACATTAACCGCCAGCCTAAGCCACATAGTGCCACCTCACTCCAGCCCCAAGCATTGTCCCTAGAGGAAAGCTAAACCCCTAGAGAACTCATATACTCCTCCTCCAGGTGGCCTAAATCCGCCCTCAACTACTATCAAGGATGCCTATTGTTGTCTTTGGGCATTGCCCCATCATAAGGCTGCAGTCGCAATTTAAGCTCATGTGGGCCATGAGCAATGTCAAATGGCATGTTATCCGTTGCATTGCCTATGCCCCCTAACAATGCCCATGCCCATGCCCATGCCAAGGTTAAGGGGCTTCAAACAATCACCCATCCTCAAGGTGGATATTAACCCATTAATGAATTTCTAGAAACATCAACCCCTTGAAAGATCATACTAACTATTTAGAAAAAAGCCACCTAGCCACAAAATGGCCATGATAGTACGGCCTGTTTCGTCAATAGATCTTCTCCATGTTCTTGCTTGCTTTGAGGTCTCTAGATCCTTTAGCTAGGCTTTAATACCAAGTTGGATGAAGTAGATTAGATATAGTTAGGGGTTAGGTTTGTATATAATAGAAGAAGAAAAAGGAGAAATCATATGGAGAAAAAGTGAGAGAAGTGTATTCTCTCACTAATGAATTTTGGTATTTGTACTTGAATACAGATTGTGCCGACCCCAAATAGTTGGGATAAGGCTGTTTGTTGTTGTTGTTGTACTTGAATACAGATTGTATACCGTATAGTATACTTATACAGAAAAGACTAAAATATCTTCGTACTCTCATGTATAAGCATCTCTCTACACCACTTATCCGTTTTTTAACATGAGAAGTTTTCTAAAATTGTAAAATTATATAAACCAGATCACAGACATTCTCAACCATGCATTGTACAAGGAACATTATCAATGTTCAAGCAGGATAGTGGAGGTTTCAAGCAGCTTCATGCTGTTACATTACGAGAGAATTGGATGTATAAACTTCTTTTAATAATGAAGGATTATGCAGCAAGTATAATACCTCTAAACTTATTTTATATTTTTTATCCTTCCTTGAAAGATTGATTACTATAGGAATTTACCTAAAAATCATTGTCTTTTTACTTGTGATCACACACACACACACACACACTCATATGCACATGCACACGCATACTTTCAGTTTCTCTCTCCTCTATAAGTATATTTCTCTTTTGCATATGATTGGAAGAGATTTTCAGCAGTTCTTTCACATTATTTCAATGCCAATATGTGTCATTTGTATGAAAAAAAGAATTTTTCTTACATACATATAGATTAAAGATTCTGACTCCCATTATAGGAACATAAACTACCTCATTTCGTAGATTCTTGTTTCCTTTTATTGATTAGTCGGCCAACAGTTTCATCATGTATGCAGTATGGAAGAAAGAAGTACAAAACAATTTACTATTAGATATAGATTAATGTCAGGGTAATACATGAGCTTATCTTACATTTCAGGGATATATGTACATAAATGCTGTAAAATATTATGGATACAACATGCTAAATACTATTTACGCATATAAAGATAAAGCCCATTAACCTGGAAATAGAGATTAATAAGCATATCATTCTTTAAGGGTTATACTACCTACACCAAATGGCTGGGATAAGGCTTAGATGATGATAATGATGATGAAAGGTATACTACCTGCTCAAAGAATCCTGAAGTTGATGAACCTTTCTTTCTGTTTCTTCTAATTTCTTACGTCTTTCCTCACTTGATTCTTGGACTTCAGCATATTTCTTTTCGGAATGATCCGCCCTCTGTTTTTCTGACTGTGACAAAGTCTGCAGGCCATAAAGTGAGGGTCAGAATTAACAAAAATAAGATGACACAAAGCTCATGTTAATAGAATCTTTGGTAGAGATAACATATGCCAACACATATAAATAAGCGAAACAAAGCTTACTCATGCTGCATATTAGCATGTGGCATGTTAATCCAACAATAAATTGCTAAAAGCCCACTCCCTCCGAATAATATGTATTACAATGCATGGAACTAAAAAGGTCATTACCCAGTGCTGGTCCTGTAACTACGGGGTGCTGGGAGGGTGGACCAGAGACAGACCTAACCTTTGGCTTTTTTGCACATAGTGGCTGCTCACAAGAATCAAACCCGCATTTTCACTGACAGCCCAAGCCACTACAAGGCATGAAAATGTCATACTCATATATAAAAGTAATAGTGGTTATGGAGACATGTGATGTACGACCAAAAGAGAATAACCTGCCACTGATACAAAAGTGATACAAGACTGCCTTGGTACCAAGTTGAGGTAAGAAAAGATAATTATATGATCTCTTCAAGGGTTAGGGTAGGCTTAAAGTTTGTTTGAGAGGGCCTTGTGAATTGGTTATGAAGGAATAGGTTTGATATTTAATAAAACTTTTGAAAAACTAGGGATTAAGAATAAAAAGGCTGTAATAGAGAAATCTGCAGTAAGAAAAAAATAACAGGACACAAAAATTGAATAGAGAAAGAGAAAAGAGATACCAACTAGAATCACACTAGCTGTTGCCTGGGAAATCATAACTAGGGTACAAGGCAATCATACCTAGGGTTGGAAGCAGTCACACATCCAAGAGCTTTAGCAATTTTCTTCATTCAATCAAACAATAATAAAATTGTGTTACAAAATTCATATAGCATTTATATTCCTGATTCCAAATCCCACTCTAACAAGAGGTTTCTAAAAAATATAACTCTAAGATACTTGATTACTGTCACAAAGTGACACCTTGCCAGTATTTTGGCCATAACTTTCCCAAATCTCATCAAATTAGTTGTTTGATGTAATGGGAAGGAGACTGACAGATCTAGGGTTTTCTGTGTGGAAGAAGAAGAAAAGATTGAGATATTGTGTGGGAGAAATTGTGAGAGTCTAATCAGTCTCTCACCCATGTATGTAGTAATTATACTTGATATACACTGAAATAAAGTATAGTTTATATGTACAAGAAAAACTGAAATACTCTTGTGAACAATATAACCCCATACTCCTATACATCATGTGTATTCTCCTACACTTCCCCTCAAACCTGGGAGAAAATATGCCACATACCCAACTTGCTAACAAAACAAGAAAATCGGGTACTTTCCAACCCGTCTTGACAAATGGTCCAACACTACACACTAGTCAATGATAGGGCTACACAGTCCTCTATTCAGTCAATTAGAGGGATGTACAACCCTTCAAACTTACATAAGAAACAGCAGAAATATAATACACCATATTTATTCCATCAAGAAGTAACCTATAGCAACACTCACGAGTTCAAACACAGCTAAACACTACCACAAATAATTTCAACAGATTTCACACATGTACCACAGCACATATCGAGAAGCATGAAGCTCACACAATACCAAAAGATGACATCCTGATGGATGGAAACAGTCCCTGAGAAAAAACTTGACAAATCCCTCAATACTCAACCAAATGATTTGGGATTTGTTTCTAAACCTTGACAACAAAAATTGGGATGAAATCTACTGTCCTGTCAACTCAAGAAACCTCAAATCAAAAGGATTGAAAGTTTCCCCAAATCTGGATTTTCATTCAAATTTCAGACAAAATTACATAAAAAATCCCAAACAGCTCCAAATAACCTCCAATCTTCAACCAAAAAAGAAAGAAAACCTAAAATCAGAATGAAAAAAAATATAAGATCAACTTACATGGTTGTCTACACTGTCTGTACAGCCTGCTAACATTTGCCGTACAGACTGATGACGCCAGTAAGCTCTCTGGCCTGTGCTACTCTTACTAGGGTGCTGACATGGACCTCCCTACTGTGATACTAAGTTGTTTGAAGTAGATGGCAAGAAGGTTGAAAGATCTAGGGTTTAATGTGTGGTGGAAGAAGAATGAGAGATCGTGCGGGAGAAATTGTGAGTCAATCTGTCTCTCAGCCATGTATTTAGTATTTACACTTGGTATACAATGACATATCGTATAGTGTACATGTACAAAAAAAGATTGGCATACTCTTGTGTACAATATACCCTCATACATCTTGTGTATTCTCTCACAAAATTCGCAAGATCTTTGATACATTGGAAAGGTAATCGAATAACCTTTTAAATGACACCAAAATCATGACAAGTGGGTAAATTTTCACCCTTCAAAATTAGGCCCAAAGAAAGTGATAGAAACAGGGTTTTATTTTATTTTTTTTGTTTTTTTGAGCGACAGCAATTTTATTTAGAGAAGAAAGAAAGAACAAAATGATCACTGAGCTGGTGACAAGAGAATGAAAGGAACAAAACAAACGGTACCCAAAAAACAAAAGCTAGACAATATTTCCCCAATAAAGACTCCCAAACCCTTTCATCAAAATCCCTGGAAATATACAACCAATCAAATAAAAGCCTATACATAAAGATTGTCATACCACATGGAGAGGAGAATTTGTCTTCAAAAATCCTTTTATTCATCTCCTTCCAAACATTCCAATAACCACACAAATAGGGCCAAATGATCTTAAAAATACCATTCAAATCACATAACCACCAACTTGAGACTAGCTCATTGACTGAATGAGGAAAAGGTAATGTAGAAGCATCTATGAGAAATAAGAAGAAATTGGATGATCAAGTGGAATCCATTTAAAGTTTTGTTTCAAACTACAAGGTTTTATTTATTTTGATTTGTAATCCGGTAACTTTTGGCTAGATTTGGGTCATTAGAAGAGTTATTCAATTACGTGGCAAACAAGACCAAGATTGCACAAATCCAAGGTGATTACGAAAGTTATGACCAAATTACTAGGTGATGGTAATAGTGTTTTTTTAGTAGGTTTTTCTATTTTAGGGTTTAGCAAATAAAAGGGATTGTTACTAATATATCCCTAGCAAGGTCAAGTTGTCTTCAGGGTTCATTATGGTTAAATGTTTTAGCAACTAAAAAATATTCATTTCTACTTTGGGATGTTGTAATTTTTTATAAGGGGTCATACCCTAATGAATTGAAGGGAGTTGATTATTTGAATTAACTGGGTTTTGCTTAGGGGTGGGCATGGGCTGGGCTCAGGCTGGGCCATGGTAGGCCCAGGCCCGGCCCCATAAAGCTCGAGTTGGGCTTGGGCCCATAAATTTTTAATAAACTTAAGCCCGGGCCCGACCCTAATTAATTGATCGGGCCTTGGGCCAAGCTTCAGGCCGGCCCATGAATTTCAAAAAACTTTAATGTTGAGATATAGGTTTAAACTCTAAACCTATCATGTAATAACTAATGCTTAAATTACCTGTTTGGCAGCCACTTGTAATGTACTCATTTCATTTGAGTTTCTAAAAGTATTTGTAGCCATGAGCTGATGGTTTGTAATGAACTCATTCAAATTTATACTGATTTGTTAACTACAATTAGTAATGAATCATCTTAGGTTTTTCTATAAAATGAAATGATTGAGGTTATCAAGCACAAATCGGTGCAAATCTGAATGAGTTCATTACAACCATCCCATTGTGGCTACAAAAGCCTTGGGAAACTCAAATGAAATAATTACATTATAGGTGTCTGCCAAACGCAGCCTAATTGAACTACAAATTTTTTCTAGTTTTAAAAAACATAGAAAATTATATATTTAAATTTCAAGGATTGTTTATTTTAAAATATACTAGCAAATGAACCCGTGCAAGCCCGAGCATCACATTAAAAATATATATGAATAAAAATAAATAATAGGCAATTGTTTAAAAAGGTGATGAAAAAACTAATTAAACAACTGTATAAATTTCTATTCAATTAATGTCTATTAAAAATTAGAGATATTAGAGAGACGGTTTGCTAAGAGAGATTTAGAAAGAGAATAGTACGTTTGAATTATAGAGATTATAGGATTTTTTGTCCAAACAATAAGAAATATAAAATGAAATCAGGAAAGAAAGATAAGTGCATACATGTTGGTTTTCACCAATAAATAAGCCTTTATTTATTTATTTATTTATTTTGGTTCAATGGAATAATATAGTCTAAATAGGGATGGAGAGGAGACGGGGACAACATTGTGTGAAAGAAAAGAGGGTGTATACGTATAAGGTAATTTAAATTGAATTTTAAAAAATAAACAAAGTAATTAAATGATATGACTATCCTTGAAGAAGGGACAAAAGACCTAATATTGTTTTAATTATGAAACGTTACATAAGAGATGTGTCTTTAAACAAAGAATAGAATGAAGATTAGGAGATATTGAGAGTTTTAAGGAGTTACATTGGAAAGGTTGAAGTGAGATTTCAAAAAATTCTAGATAAACTAACTTTTTTACGAAACAATTTGAAATAATGAGCAAAATGGGGTCCACATGGCCTTCTAAAATGAAAGGAAGAAAGGAATACTAAAGGTAGAAGGGACTACCCCCTTTGCTTTAGTGGAATAGAAAGATTTATTTCATTAGGACTTAAACCTAATACTTATTGTAAAAAAAAGACATTTTTATCCTAAAGAAAATAACATAATTAAAGAAAATAACAAAACTGGATTAAAGAAAATAACAAAAGAAACTGAAAACATATGCATACATTACTATAGAAACTGAAACAGTGAAAAAAAGGAACTTGGAAGAGAAGAACTGATAGGCGATTAGGACACTCCCCCGTCTGCCTTCACACTTAGATTACCAGGCCTTTTATAGACATAGGAGCGGCCGGATTTCAAATGAAAATACAAACTAATGTAAAACACATAGGATGCCACGTAGGTTGACATCTCTGCAAGAATCACATGCGTTCATGTGAAGATCATGTGAATCCATATGATATTCACAAGGGATAGATGACGTGGATAATCAGTCACTATTAGTGTCGGCTGGGTCATTCCAATGGCCGACAAAGGGAGATGATTCTACTGAGCTATCACCAAGGAATCCTGTGCGATCAAAGAAAGCCAAGAAATTGTCATACAGACGTTGTGAAATAAGGTGTTGTAGATCCACAAATGGGTATGTTGCAATGAATGTCGGAATCTCATAATAGTGTTGGTGATTAAGAATGCTCATGTGGTCCTTGAAAAGGACCCAGTCTGCCAAATGGGAATCGTATTCTTCTGCTACATTGTACGAATACCGTTGGATAATTTGGCCCTAGGCATCATGAGTATAGTATACCATTGCATCTATATCATCTCTGACAATATCGGTAGGATTCTTGAAGGTGATAATGGCATACTTATGATGATGGACTTGGAGCATCTGTTGCCATGTTGTAATGGGATGGAATCATAGAAGCCATTTCATTAGTCCTGCCTGGTGTATGGTAAGGGCTGGGTTAACAATGCACTGATTGAGGTAGGCATATAAACGAGGAATGTCAAAGATAAAGGCTACGGTATAGGCTTCAAAGAGGTACCAGAGGTAACAAAGGGTTTCTGAAGGAACATGGTAATAGTTACGAACACAATGGGGGATAAGGTACGGGTATTTTGGATGGGGAAGATGCTTAAAAATATGACCATGATGAAATATGGAGACTTCAAGGTATTTATAAAAATTGGAGTGGCTTCTTTTGGTTTGAAGGAATTCAAGGACTTTGGTTCGAACTTTAAATGGTAGGTCATGGACTAGTTCAAGAGGGTAGACCATGGGGATTGGCATGAGGGATTTGAGGGATTTACGGGAAAAATAGTCGACACGAATATTGGTGGTTCCTTTAATATTTTTGGTCTGGAAATCCCATCAAGAAAACCATTGGGCCCATTGAAGAAGTTGCGGATGGGGCAATAGTTTCTTCTGAAATTGCAACATCCAAGGAAAAACACTCATATCCATTTCAACCGTAAAATGGTGACCAATCAAATGGAATTGAAATTTTTCAATGGCTCGTTTCACAGCCAAGATTTCTTGAAAAGTGGAGTGATATTCTTGTTCAGTTTTGGAGAATATTTCACTCTTATATCCACAAGGCTTTCTAATTCCATTAAGTTCTTCAAAAAGAACTGCTCCCCATTCAATTTTGCTGGCATCTGTTTGCAAAATTTGATGGCCATTGCCTGGAATTTTCAAAGGGGGAAGTTTCTCTGAAAGATGCTTTAGGTGACGTACAACAGCAGTATGAGTTTAGTTCCATGGAGGTGGTTCCCTTTTTAGGAGCTGGGAGAGTGGTCCTTGATACTTGGCAATTTTATGAATGACATCAGCCATATAATTGACAAGTCTAAGGAACTGTTGGATCTGTTTGACAGATGTCAGTTTGTCCTGAAACTCTTGCAGAGATTTGGAGATGTGGGGCTGCAAGGAATATTGGCCATTGGAGATATGCATGCCAAGAAAATCTAGTTCTGTTGAGGCACCAAACATTCTCTTCCTGGAGAGCATAATACCATATTTCTGGAGAATGTTCATAAATGCTTGAAGTAGATCAAGATGAGCCTGTTGATTAGGAGAGAACAACAAAATATCATCAATATAAATTAAAGCATTATTCAAAATTGGTTGGAAGATGAAAACCATGGTTTTTTGGAAATTGGAAGGGCATTCTTAAGACCAAAGGGCATAATGGTCCATTGGTAATGGTGATTAAGAATGGAGAAGGCAATTTTGGGTCTATCAGTTGGGTTGATCCCAAGTTGCCAAGATCCTGCCTTGAGGTTAAATTTGGAAAACACAAGGGCATTAGTCAAATGTTGGAACAATGAGGATCTCTGTGGTATAGGAAATTTGTCATCTGCCATAAAGTGGTTTAAAGGCTGGTAATTGATGACAAAGCAAATTTTATCACATGTTTTCTCTGCTCTTTTATTTACATAAAAGGCTTTTCATGCCCATGGAGATGAAGTGGGTTCGATCAGTCTCTCTTGTTTGAGCTGTTGAAGCTCTTGCACTGCTAGAGAAAAATGGGTTAGGTTCATGCCTCTATGACTAGCTTTGGTAGGATTAATGTCCTCATTGAGCTTAAATGAGAGGTGGACAAAGAATTTAGGATTTTGTCATAGAGGGTTGGGATGTTTACTAAGAAACTCGCTATGGGAATTTACACAATGTTGAAAGGTGAGTGAAGCAGTGATTGGGGCAAATGGATCCGGGTCAAGGTGGTGGATATACAGTTTGAGAATAGGAGACCAAGGAATAAAATATTCTTTGTATCCTAATCCTCTGGAGGTCCATCGAAGATGTGGAATGTTATGGAGGAGGTCAAATCCAATGATCAGATCTTTTCCAGAGAGTGAAGATCCAAGGACTTGATGTTGGATTATGAGAGTGGGGAACAATTGGATGAGAATTGGTTTGCTAACTTAATCTATTTCAAAATGAGTGCCATTGGCCGCTTGGAATTGTTGGGAAAAAGGTTTCCAATGAGAAGGAGGAAGGAGTTTAGGATTTATAATTAAGGTGATAGCTCCAGTGTCAAAAAATGCAATCACAGTGAAGGGTTTGACATACTTGGAAAGACGGATGGTAACTTGGGCTGCTGAGACAGGTTGGTTTTGGAAGGAAGGGCCAGAAGTGGTAAAGATACCATTAATGTCATAAGTTGCAGACTGCTCATTGTCTAAGTTGGAGGAGTCACTATTGTTGTCAGGAACCTAAATAGCAAATAGGGACTACGAGGTTTGCTCCTCAGTGAAGGAGAAGACGGACTCAAGACCAGCTCAAGTAGCTTGAGGATTTGGTAAGACAACTTAGAGAGTGGCTAAAGTTAGAATGACATCAAGGCCGACATATCTATGCCAAAAAGTGGAAAAAAATCCCCTAAAAAAGTGTATATCACTTTCTTGGTGCTGATGTGCCAGCCTTAACGTCATTCCAACTTTAGCCTCTCTCTAGTTGTCATACCTAATCATGTCTCAAGAAAGCTATGTGTCATTTCCCACCTGTAAGTGTTTGATCAAAAAAGAAAAGAAAGAAAGTTCAATCAGCACGTAAGTGCATTTTACCCATGCTTACAAGTGGTGAGGCAACCAAAGGAAGTTATACACTATGACAAATAATGTACAATTTTTCAATTCTTGTCAAGCCCTTTCAAGTCTTCAAATATATCACTCGGTGACTCAATAGTCAAATATAAAAAAGAAATATATAAATAGTCAATGAGGGTTATAATTTCGTGGTCTTTGAAAGCAATGAGGCTTTTCTACGCTTGGCATAGAAAACACCGAGGTCAAGGGGCAGCCACATCAGCATCAGAAGTGATTTACACTTGCCCCCAAAAAATGAAAATCACTTTTGACACTAATGTTTCCGCCCGTTTGACAGTCGGCAGAGGTTAGAAGAGGTTTCGAGTCGGCATATAAAATCCAAGCCGCTTTGAAGTATCACATTTGTAATGCAGAGTCCACAAGAAGAGTTTAGCTACCCACTAGAAAAACATAATGATAATTTTGTCTTTTTCCGTTCTAAAAGTTAACTTCGATAAATATATATATATGAATTAATAAGTATATTAGCACCAATCAACATGTGTATCCTTATAAATCAACAAGTATATCAAACAAGTCAACAAATGTATTCATATAGATAAGTAAGTGTATGTATAAATCAACAAATAAATTAGCACAAGTCAGCATATGTGTTTATACAGATCAACTATATATATATATATCAGCACATATCTGCATGTGTATCCCTACAAATCAACAAGCATGTATGTGCAAATCAAAAAATGTATAGAACATGTCAACAAGCATATTCATATAGGTAAACAAGTATATGTATAAATCAACAAATAAATCAGCAGAGGTCAACATGTGTGTCCATGCAGATCAGTAAATATATATAATTATATATGGATTAACAAGTAAATTAGCACAAGTCAACATGTGTATCCATACAGATCAGCTAGTATATATATATTTGTGCCCCAACAAATGTAAACCCCAATTTATTTATCTATCATTGAGCATGATTTTCACACAAATGTAGATCTCTATTATGGGGTTTCCAATATTCCACAATTTCATAGTTTTTCTTTTGTCTAAGCTGTGCCCTATAACGCACAAAAAAAATCTATAACACTGGAGAAGGATTATAAGTGGATTAGGGAAAAACAGAACTTGAGATAATTCGCTTTGTCTCTCGATTCTTGAGGTTTTCAAAATACTGTCGATTTTGCTAAATCACTCAGGCCATGGACAAGGGTTTTTCTTGCACCCTTTCTCTTCCTGCCACATTTAAACATCTCTATTTTATCAAAAGCAAGACCAACGCTCTCTTCTTCCCTCTCTCTCTCTCTCTAAAATGCAAGGTCGCTCGGCCAAGGCCAAACGAACCCTTTTTATTTATTTTCTTTTCTTTTTTTTTCTTTTCTTTTTCTTCTTCGTTCCTTTCTGTCTCTTCCTTCTTCTTCCTCCTTTCCTTTCTTTTTCTTCTTTCACTCTTTTCCTTTCTACAGTTGGAAAGTCCAAC